>SJYA01002687.1:4536581-4610664 GCA_006410615.1 Neotragus moschatus
CCCAGGCAAATATAGACACTCCCTGGGCCTTCTCAAGGAACTCGGCCTCTGAAGCGATTCCAGTTTAAACCCGCTAGGCAGACAAGGATCTTTGTGGATTAATAGATCAGTGTGAACGAGGCCGGAGCCTGCCAGGATGGGAATGGCGGCTGCAGGCAGGACTGCTGTCTGTTCTCGATCTCGGGGCCCAGGACACTTCAGCACCGTGGGCTGGACAGCGCCTTCGGAGCAGTCGGGTGGGGCCCGACGGGAACAAGTGTCATCTCTTAACTGGAACTCACCCAGGGGAAAGGGTTGGGTTTCCGGGCAGACTCTGAGCGGGGGGAAGTGGGGGGGTGAGGGGGAGCAAGGCATCGTGGCCCTAGTGCAGGCCAGCGATTTGACCAAAGAAGGGAAGGCAAAGACGGTGCAAACTAAGGCTCTGGAAGGGCGAGTGTACTTGGCACAAGAAACCTGAGGAGGCTGGGATCCCCTCTGAGGCTGAGATGAGATGCAGGGTCCCTGTTAAAGCGCGATTAGGTCCTGAGCCTGGCCGCTCTAGGCTGATCACAACTCCTCTATGGGGACTAATTTTTGACCAGTCCACGCCCGAAGGCTCCTGGGGCAGAGAGCTTCCAAATGGGTTAGGTCTCCCCAGCTGGGACCCCTCATCCTGGACTATGCACCCTGGGTGCAGAGGTCACAGGGCAGGCCACTGGTTTCCACCCCTCTCCGTCTCCCCACCCTACCCCCATCCCCAGGAAAGGCTTCTCTCCATGGCCCCAGTGGCCCCTCTGGGCACGTAGTAGAAGCAGCTCCATAAATATTTGTCTGGAGAGCAGCCTCACCCTTCTTTCTTCAGGGAGGATGGCCTGGGCTGGAAAACAGAGCCTGGAGCTTTTGTTACCTGACCCAGCCAAACTCTGGACAAGTTCTCAGGGTTCCAGGGGCCTTGCATTTGTTTTTGGATACTGTCCTGGGGTTTGCTGTGGCCGTGAGGCAGGGGACCGGTTCTCAGCCATTGGTACACGTCCGCCTGACCCCAGTGCCAGGGCTTGTTATGCAAGTGACGTGGGCAGGGACAACCGGCTCTGCACACACACCAACACTTATTGCTACTCCTGCCCAGTCCACTATACAGTCGGGCTACTGGCCCAGAGAGGGGTTGCGAACTGTCCCAAACCACACAGCAAGGCAGGGAAGGGACAGTGCTGGGTAGGACCTGAAGCATCATGGGAACATCATTCCAACTGTAATGACCTATGGGGAAAAACCAGGGAACAGCAGCCCGGAACTTAGCCTCCCACTATGTACTTGTGGACCCTTAGTGATCACTCCCGCCTTTGTCACGGCCACACGTGCAGCTATGCTGCACACTCTGGACAAGCTCTCAGGGTCCTGGGAGACTCGCGTTTGTTTTTGGACGCTGTTTGGGGGTTTGCTGTGGCTGTGAGGCAGGCGGACCGGTTCTCAGCCCCCAGCTGTCTGCTCTGGTCCCCGTAAGTGGAGAATATGATTGAGAGTGGCTGCTTGACAGCTGCCAGGAAAACCAGCACTGTTTGGACCTAATTGGGAAGAAGAAGTGCAGACACCAGCTGTCTCCAGGTGTTTGCTGTTGTTTTTATTTGTCTGCATAGGTTCTTTTTTGGGGAGCAGGGGAGCCTTCCCCGATGGCTCATCAGGTAAAGATTCACCTGCAATGCAGGAGACAGGTGAAGCAGGTTCTGTCCCTGGGAAGATTCCTTGGAGGAGGAAATGGCAACCCTCTCCAGTATTCTTGCTTGAAAAATCCAATGGACAAAGGAGCCTGATGGGCTATCGTCCAAGAGGTCACAAAGGGTCAGACACTACTGAGCTACTAAGCAAGCGGGGTCTTGTTTTTTTTATTATTATTTGGTGGCAGTCAGTCTTCTTGCTGAGTGCTGGCTTTCTCTGGTTGCCATGCAGTCTCTCATTGCAGTGACTTGTTTTATTGCAGAGCAGGGGCTTCAGCAATTGCAGCCAGCAGTCTATTAGAGACACTTAGAACCTGGGGCTGGCTCACAGGAGAGCCAACCCATTTTGTGGACTAGTAGCCAATTTTGGGGCTTCCCTGGTAGTTCAGCTGGTAAAGAATCCACCTGCAATTTGGGAGACCTGAGTTCAGTTCCTGGGTTGGGAAGATCCTCTGGTGGAGGGCATGGCAACTCACTCCAGTATTCTTTCCTGGAGAATCCCATGGACAGAGGAGCCTGGGAGGCAAAAGTCCATGAGGTCTCAAAGAATCAGACACAACTGAGTGACTAAGCACAACACAGCCAATTTTTATGGCCTCAAGACAAAGAAAATCCCTGCTGGAAGGGTGGCATTAGGTGAGTGGTTAGGATGCTACAGGGTGAGTACTATGGTGGGTATTTTACCTAGTATGGGATCAGGGCACTGGCCTGTTTGGATCAGGAGGCTCATGGCAACAGTTGCTATGGGACTTGGTCAGTTCCAGAGATTTTTGTCCTGTGATCTTGGTACAGGGCTCTACATCTATGACCTTGGTCATTAGGGCTCCACAAGGGACTTTAGTCTCTTGCTCTTGGGATGGCCTCTAGGTTCCAGGGGTGTCAAACTGAAACCTCTCTTCCAGAACATTCTCTAACTAGAACAGCAGCCACACCTCTCATGCAGATAAAACAGCTGCTGCCCCAGGGTGCTGTGACACCAGTGTCTAAGTGGGTGATGTCAGAGTCACCGGGGAAGCAGAGAAGCATGAGGACAGTCGCGGGCTCAGGTGCGGCTCTTGCAGGGCATGGGATCTGGGGTGGAGGGAAGCATGTGGCTGTGGCTCCGGGTGGTGCTGCTTTGATGCCTGCTGGAGCTGTGAGAGGTTACAGACAAACTCAACTGGGGGCCTGAAACTAAAGAGGCACCAAGAAGAAACAGGAAAAAGAAAGACAGAGGTAAGGAGAGACAGAGACAGAAAGAACAAATTTCAAAAGGCACAGGTAAATTGGGCTCCCTGTCTCCTCTCAGTTCCCTGAGTGAGTGTCCTGAACGGAGCCTGAGAGGGAAGTGGGGCTACTGGGCCCCCAGTTCTAGCTCCTCCTGCTTGTTAGAAAGTGTAGGGAGTTCTCCAAGCTATGGATTGTGGTGCCTTTAGGACTTAATCTTTGTGAAGGAGTCTAACGTATCCAAACTTCTACAGTAAGGCTGGTTGCTCACTGCAGTTTAAGTCAACCAGCCCATGTTCATTTTCCACAGGCTGTTTGGAAGAAGGCTTGATTTCTCCTGGATCCACACCATTCTCCTTATCATATGGTTGCTTGGCTACACTGTTAGTGTTCTCCTTTTTTGCAAAATGCATAAGCTGAGAATATTAAGTTCTGCTCTTTTTTGCTTAGCAATTCCACCTATAAATCATTTCTCTCTTCTTGCATATGACTGAATGCAGTCAGGAGGAGCCAAGCCATACCTTCAATGCTTTGATTAGAAATCTCCTAGCTAAACATCCAGTCACATCACTTGCAAGATCCACCTTCCACAGAACTCGGGAACAGGAACACAATTCAGCCAAGCTCTTTGCCAGTTTTTACTACGGATCAACTTTCGTCCAATTTCCAATGTTGTTTATTTCCTCCAGAGACCTCATCAGAATGGCCTTTACAACCCACGTTTCTACTAATATTCAATTCACCATCACTTAGCTGTTCTCTAAGAAGACTGATGTAAAGAACCGATTAATTGGAAAAGACTCTGATGCTGGGAAAGATTGAGGGTATGGAGGGAAAAGGATGACTGAGGATGAGATGGTTGGATGGCATCACCGACTCAATGGACATGAGTTTAAGTAAACTTCAGGACATAGTGAAGGACAGGGAAGCCTGGCATGCTGCAGAACACGGTGTCCCAAAGAATCAGACTCTATGACTGAGCAACTGAACAAGAGTAAGAAGATTAAGGCTTTCTCTACAGCTCTCCTCCTCCTCTGAGGCCACACTGCCTTTGAAGGTCCCTTCATGGCAGTGTAGGCTTTTTCTAGGCTGCATCTCAAAACTCTTCTGGCCTCTACCATTACCAGGTCCCAAAGCTGTTTAAACATTTTTAGGCTTATTACAGGAGCGCCCTACTTCCTGGTACCGATTTCTGTCTTAAACCATTCAGGCTGCTATAATAAAAATACTATAAAATGGGTGGCTTGAACAGGAAACATCTAGGAAAATATTTATTTGTGTTGGATCTTAGTTGCAGCATGCAGGCATGTGGCATGTGGGGTTTTTCATCACTGTGCTCAGCCTCTTCCTTGTAGTGCTGGGCTCAGTTGGCCCACAGCACATGGGATCTTAGTTCTCTGATCTGGCATTAAGTTCACCCATCAAGGAAGTCCTATCAGCCTTTTTTTCTCACATTCGGGAGCCTGGGAAATCTAACATCAAGGTGCCACCAAATGTGGTGCCTGCTTTACAGACTGTTATTCATGAAAAGAGGGCACGAGAACCCTCTGGGGTGTCATATATAAGGGCATTAATACCATTCATGAGTGTTCCATTCTCATGACCTTATCACCTACCAAAGGCCCCATCCACCTCTTAATATTATCATATTGAGGGCTGGGATTTCAGCATGTGAATTTTGAGGGGGTGCAAATGTCCAATTCATAGCAGCCTCCTTGCCAACACTTGGTATTGCTAATCCTTGTAATTTTAGTTACTCTGGTACGTTTATGGCATTATATTGTGATTTTAATTTACATCTGATATCATTTTCTTATTGCCTGATTAACTTTCCTGTGGAGATCTGCTGGTGAAAGAGTCTCAAGGCTTTACTTTTTATTTGATTCCTTTGATCTCTGTTCTAGGGACTGTATGGTGAGAGATGTACGAATGCTGACTTGCAAGTGGGAGAAGGTGTGAGAAAATGAAAGTGTGGGATTTGGGTGATACTGACCTTTAAGGTATATGCTCTTTTATCAGTTCTGCTGAGATAATGCAATTACTCTCTCTCTTTAAAAAATTTTTTTAAAAACTATATTTTTGACTGTGTCGGGTCTTAGTCGCATAACACAGGCTCTTTGGTTGCAGCACACAGACTCTCTAGTGGCAGTGCAGCAGCTTACTTGATTCATAGCACGTGGGATCTTAGTTCCCTGACCAGGAATCGAAAGCTGCGTCCCCTGCATTGCAAGGCAGGTTGTTGACAACTGGCCCAGCAGGGAAGCCCCTATGTCTTCTGTTGTTTGGAAGTTCTCTTTGGAGTCTAATGGAAGGTCAGACTGTCACTGTCTTGAGATAAAATAACATGCAGAGAGTTGGAATCAGATAACTTGGAAACCACTCCACCAGAATCTCAGGCTGTCTTTATTTGATTCATACCAACAACCTCACCTCCTTTAACTTCTGAAGCACTCTCTCAGATACCAGAGAGTAAGTGGAAGGGAGGAGATGAGACCAGGAAGTATAGGTTCCTAAACACACCACTGTAGACTCTTGGTGTAACCAAGAGGGTGCAGGGTTAGAGGTATTAGGACTGTAGAAAGAAGCTGAGATTGAGCACTGCTCCACAGGGAGCCCAGCTTTATCAACCTCTGGACTCCGATACGGGCATCATGCAGCCTATATGCCCACCCCATCACGGGATCAGAAAAGACACAGGGCACTGGGTGCGCCCTAGTTAGTAACCTGAAAGCTCCAGAAGTACTATTAAGCTTTCATCAAGCTTATATGGGGTGGCCAGCTTCCAGCTGGATCTCTGCTCCAAGGGTTGCCAAGAGGCTCGGGCCAGAGGGCAACCCGGGGAACTCTCGCTGGACAGCCAGGCGCATTTGGAGCTCTCGGCTGGTCTGGTGTGGGCCTTGCTTTCATAAAAGAGTCACTGCTACCCACCCGGTCGTCGGTTTCAGCTCCTCACTCTAGACCCTCTTTCTTGTGCAGGCCAAGCCTGCGGTTGCTTTTCCGTGTGTGATCAGTGTTGCCTCCCACGCAAGGTGCAAAGTCGGGTGTGCGAGGCGCTGCAGACCTGCTCAGGCGCCAGCCGCGCCAGGACTAATCTCGATCTGGGGCGCCCTCTGGCGGTTCTAAGTGCTGGACCTGGGCTTCCACGTTGAAGACGTCTCCAGTCTTCGGCGTCGGCGCCAGGCTGGGCCTGCCTGGAATGTGCTGGACAGCGCCTGCCAGGCAGCGGGGCTCTGGAAACCATTCTGCTTTGATTATTACCTCTCCTCTCTCCAGGTTCTGCTCTGCGCCTCAAGCTGACGCTGAGAAGACGTGAGATAGCTTAGCTGCTAGGAGGGTGTGATGGGGGACCAGAGAGAGCCAGGGCAAATCAGTGTGGACATCTAGTTGTTGGGCCCAGCATCATTACTGTCTTTCTGCTCTGAACTAGCCACTACCCAGAGGAGCTGTACGAGGCTTCTGTCGCTACTTTTTGGTTTTCCCCTGCCATCACAGTTAAGCCACCTCCTTTCCTGGAAATTGGAGAGGTGGGGTCGGTCCATGGAAGATGGGGGTCACCCAAAATAGAAGAGGTATTTCTACTGAATGGGATGTGCATGAGAGGAATTCCAGGAAGTTTCTTTTTTTTTTTTTTTTTTTTTGCTGGAGTCACCATCTCTGAACCTGAAGGTAGGGGAGTCAGCATGGTATGGATGTGGATGGGGTCAGGTTGAGCCCCTGAAAATTGTGGAAACTTTGCATGGCCTCAGCCTCCAAACACAACTCACAGGAAAAGTCTGGGTGGGCAATGGTGATGTCTGTAGTGGGGGAATTAGTACTGATGCCAGAGAGCATGGGATTCAAGTCACTGACCTCTGTCCTTCCCTGTTAAGCGCAGACTTTCTGGGACACTTCCGATTCAAACCAGCAGTGGTCACAACTGTTGAAGGATGCAAGGAATGCTTCAGAGTATTGGATCAGTGGGAAAACATTGGATTTTGGTGTGAGTTCTGTTAGGAGGATGGAGGCAGGGGCAGCTGGATGCGGGGGCAGGTAGGCAACCAGAGGGGCAGTGGCACTTCAGCACTGAGGACTGGACAGCACCCTCAACAGCCTGGCAAAGCCAAAGGAGTGACGGCTAGTTACTCCAGCCCAGCCCCACTGCGGCTCACTGAGGCTGGCAGTGGAACCCTTTTAGAGGACCCTGAGCTCCAAGACCTCAGCCTCCAGGAACTCAGAGCCTGGAACCTGGGCTTATGGGGTTGGGACCAGAGCTCCAAAAGAGTTATAGACTCTAGATATCACACAAATAACCCTTTGTAGCACTGCAGATCACAAATCTTTTTACAGTCACCTCTCTGCCTTGCAATAGCTCAGGAAAGTAGGAACATCTATTCTAACAGACAAGGGAGCTCAAATAGGCTAGCCAGTCTCTCCAAGTCACACAGCCAGCAAGGGGTCTGAGCTCAGACTTGAAGGGCTGCTTGGGGATGTAGCAGATTCATCCCTACAGACTGTGACAGAGGAGCGGGGCCCTTGTAGTAAGGAGATCCTGAGGGCTGATGGATCAATGCAAAGGGGTGAGGGTTAGGATTAGGGGGTGAGGGTGACTTATGACCCCAAGACAGCACTGCACATGTGGAGTGGGAAGCCTAGTAAAGCTGGACAGTGCTCAGGGCTTTGAAGAGGATCAGGGCTCCCAATAAAATGTGACTTTGTTTATTCCTAAAGCCTGAAGTGGCATTCGAGCCCTTTTCTGGACCAGGATCTCCACCTTTGGGCCAGAGGTAACTCATCTGTTCCCTGGCCAATCAGTTCCACCCAGGGATTCTCCCTCCTGCCTTCACTCTAAGCCTTAAGCTCCCAGAGACAGTGCCTGCTAATCCCTGGGTGTTCCCAGCCCAGCGTCTGGGAAGCACTAGGCTCACCGTTAGAGCTCAATAAACATATGTCAGCAGCCAAGGCTTGTCTTCCTTTCCTGTGAGAAAAATGGCTGGGAAGGGCACACGTGTGTCACGTGGTCTAGTTGAGTCTGGTTTGGCCAGTGTGTGGACTTCTCATTTGCTGTGCTTAGTTGCTCAGTCATGCCTGACTTTTTGCCATGCCATGGCCTGTGGCTCGCCAGGCTCCTCTGTCCATGGGGATTCTCCAGGCTAGAATACTGGGGTGGGTACCCCTTTCCTTCTCCAGGGGATCTTCCCAACCCAGGGATGGAACCCAGGTCTCCTGCATTGCAGGTGGATTCTTTTCCAGCTGAGCCACCAGGGAAGTCCAAATGAAATGTGTGGGGAGAACCCAATATTGAGAAAACCCAACCCAACATGCAATACTAAGAAAGTCCAAGGCAGAAGATAAAGTGCATTTAGTCCCATCTATTCTCTTTAGGTATATGCAGGGCAACAGAGCTGGAGAGTGACAATGACTTGCTGAAAGTCACGTAGCCACGTAGGGACAGGCACAGGGCTATATAACAAGTTCTTCCACAACGTGACCTAATCAGGGAGTGAAAGTCGCTCAGTTGTGTCAGACTCTTTGTGATCCCATGGACTATATACAGTCCATGAAATTCTCCAGGCCAGAATACTGGAGTGGGTAGCCGTTCCCTTCTCCAGGGGATCGTCCCAACCCAGGGATAAAACCCAGGTCTCCCTCATTGCGGACGGATTGTTTACCAACTGAGCCGAAGTTCAGTTCAGTCGCTCAGTCATGTCTGACTCCTTGCGACCCATGAATTGCATCAGGCCAGGCCTCCCTGTCCATCACCATCTCCCGGAGTTCACTCAGACTCACGTTCATTGAGTCCGTGATGCCATCCAGCCATCTCATCCTCTGTCGTCCCCTTCTCCTCCTGCCCCCAATCCTTCCCACCATCAGAGTCTTTTCCAATGAGTCAACTCTTTGCATGAGGTGNCCTCCCCCTGGGGTCTCCTCCTTGCTCATGCTGTTAAAATTCACTGAGAACAGCCCCTCAACATGCCCCAACATTTCAAACCTGACTCCCCACCCCTGGGCGTCCCCCCAGGTCATCCTGCGTCAGGATCTGTCCCGATTCACCCATTTGCCTCAGATGGAAGCTGGAAGTTGCTTCTGTGGCCTGAAGTCGGCCGTTCCCCTCCCCAACGACCCACCGTCCATAAGCCCAGGTCCCACTCCCACAGCCACACCACAGTCTACTTCTACCCCTTTCCTTTCACCAGGCCATCCTTGCGCCTGGAGGATCGGTAACGGTCTCCCACTCACATCCTCCCTTCTCTCCTGACTCTAGGGCAGACCCGGTGCCTCCACAAAACAGGGCACAGCAAGTGAGTGCAGCCCCCGAGCTCCAGGCCGACTTCCTCGGGCCTGCCTCTTGCTCCATCTCCGCATCTGCTGGGCCGAGGCTCCGTGGCCCGTGGCCTGAACGCCACCCTGGCTCCGCCCCGCCCCCCGTGCCGGACCGACAGACCGACCCACTCACCGGATGGGGAAGCCGGCGGCACTGATGTGGATGGTCTCCACGAGGCCACAGGCCTCCAGCTGGCTCAGGACCTGTGGGGAGGGGAGACGGCATGGGCAGCAGGGGCCACAGGCCCCAGACACCATGCCATCAGTGGCCCTGCTGGCAGGGAGCTGTGGGCTCCCCTGAGGGCGGACACCCTTTGGGGCGGTGAGCAATCAAGGGACCTGGAGAGACTCTCCCTGCTAGAAGTGGTCCTGGTGGCTCCAGATCCCTTTATGGGAAGCCTGGCTTCTGGTACAGCAGAGNCCATGCCATCAGTGGCCCTGCTGGCAGGGAGCTGCGGGCTCCCCTGAGGGCGGACACCCTTTGGGGCAGTGAGCAATCAAGGGACCTGGAGAGACTCTCCCTGCTAGAAGTGGTCCTGGTGGCTCCAGATCCCTTTATGGGAAGCCTGGCTTCTGGTACAGCAGAGGCTGGTGCTGGCCATCTTACTGCTTCCAACTGTGCTTCCCAATGTAGCTGATCCAGTTCCTAGTTTTTATTTATTTTATATTCTGCAGACAACACAGTGCGTCACAGCTGAGAGGTGGGGGAGGTTATATGGTGAAGACGCTTCCGGGACCCACCCAAGGTCTTTACCATAGAGCAGTGATCCTGGCCATGGACCCTAAGGCCACATCGACCATGTGACTGTGGGGCCGCTCCAGCACCGTCCAGCCCTCACACCTCACCCACATCCCTCCACAGGGCAAAGGACAGCTGCTGGCCACAGAGTGCTTCTGAACAAATTTTAGGAGCTACATTCACCCTCATCAGAACCAGCTCTGAGGCTGGTCTGTAAGGTGACGCAGACTCTCAGCTAATCACAAAAGACACCCATCCCTCTGGGCCGCCCGTCCTTCAGGGCACCCGGCTTGGCGAGCAGAAAGCAAGATGCACTGTGGCCCCTGCCTGCCTCTGCAGCTGGGCCACTGTGCAGTGGACAGGCCACACCACTGTACATGACTGTCCTGCCAGAGCTGGGGAGAGAAGCCCTTCCTCACGCCACTCCACTTAGAGCAGACATCCGTCTCTCACCCCTCCGGCCTCTCGGCACAACGGAACCCTCCACGAAGCAGCTCCAGCCCAGTGTGTTACCTCCTCTTGGTGGAATATCTGCGCCTGGGCCTGGCTGTTGGGCTTGATGCAGCGAATGTAGTGGGGTGTGGTGCCGTGTAGGACCTGCAGGAGCTGCTCCAGGGAGGCCTGCAGGGGAGAGACTGCGGCTCAGGCTCCGGGGGGCATCGGCTGGGCAACCCAGAGTCCAGGACCCTCACACACTCCGGATGACTCCCAGCGGCCCTCACTGGGTATACCCAGAGCACGCCCCCAGGGACCCTTCTTGACCTGTGACCCTCCACCTGGTCTATCTGCCTGCATCTAGTCTCAGGCTCCCCCCACAAAACCAGGGCAACCTTCCCAGAAGGGAACCGTCTCAGAACCCCTGTCGTTCATTCAGGTGACTCCTGTCATTCCTAAGCCCGTCCTGTATGCCGGGGCTATGACACAGCTGTTCGCCGACATCTCACAGCGCTGGGCCTCAGTAGACGCGGGGCAGGCCCTCAGGGGCGTGTCTGAGGCTGGACAGGGAGGTGTTTCCCTGCCCGAGGAGGTGATGAGAACAAGGACAAGGAATAAACCAAGAGGGGTGGCACGAGGGTGGGAGTGCCGCAGAGCTGAGGGGAGGGCCGAGGGGCGGGGAAGAGACCATACCAAGGAGCTGAGGACAGTCCCTCCGGAAGTGAGGGAGCTGGCAGCCGGCCACCACGGAGGTTCAGCAGCCACTGCCCTTCTGTGATCACTCTATCGGCGGTGGGCGAGAGGGCACATCGCCACCCATGGGCCCGAGGCTTCCTGTCATGTCAACTACAGACCCCCAGTTCATCTGTCAGTTTCCTGTCTCTACCGCAGACTGGGACCACGGCTCTGGGCCTCCCTATGCTCCAGGCGCACAGCCCCAATCCCAAGAGATGCTCGGTAAATGCTGGACACTTATGTGAGAGCACGTGGTGTCAATGCCGCCAGACCCACCTTGAACTTGGACAGCACGGTCAACACAGGGGCCCGGTTCTGGCCGGAGGGCTCCTCCTGGGACTTGTCTTCGGGATCGGCAGGAAACAGCACCTTGATCAGGGGGTCCTGGGACTGCTGCAGGAGCCTGGTCAACTCCAGGGGGACGGGGTCCTATGGGGAAAGGAAAGGGCAGTGGGTGAGTGCGGGGGGTTGGGGGGAGCTGCTGGCCCTTCTCACTGGGGCCCCAGGAGGTGGGCCGGCCCCCGTCTGAGCCTGGAGGCCAGGAGATGCGGTGCGAGGTGGGTTGTTTCCGGGCAGGTCTCGCCAGAGTAGCAGACACCTCAGAAACGTGGGCCCGAGAGGTGACCCTGGACCCTGAGAGGATGTGCCGGCGGGCAGGGAGCACAGTGGATGGTCTGCACATGTGCGGCGACGCCTCCACGTTTGGATTCACAGGTGACACGGGCCCAGCCCGGCCCTCACCTTGTTCTTCTCCACCAGGCCCGCGGTGTGGTACCGCACGGGCCCCGCGTAATGCAGCACAATGAAGCTGGGCTCTGGGCTCAGCCTGTCGCGGCCCAGGCGGGGCCGGCCGGTCAGGGCGCTCTCGATGCGTGTCTGGAGCTGGGCTGCGCTGCTTGGCCGATTAAGGCGGCACTCCTGTGTGGGGTGGGCCGTCAGCCACAGGGCAGAGGGGCGCGGGAACCCACCCATGGGAGCATCACAGCACCCCTGCAACGAAGGGCTCACAGGGCAGGAGAACCCACTAAGCAGAGAGAAAGAGAAAGAGGCACAGGGTGGGCCTCGAGGTCCTGGGAAAAGCCCAAAGCCCCGCCCAGGGGGCTCCGCACGCTGGCGACCCTCCCACCTCGTTTATGAGGGAGCAGATGCTGACGGGGCTCCCCTCGATGAGATCCAAGCAGGGCTGGTTGTCCTGGTAGCTGACAAACGACCACTCCAGGCCCTCGACTGCGTACTCCTCCTGGGGGCGGAGGGCAGTCGGGGTCTGAGCTCTGGTGGGTCCCCCCCTGCTGGCCTCGGCACTCACAGAGGGAACAGAAGGCGCCCAGCGGCACCCGGGACAGGGCCGGGGGCCGGGGAGAGGGCGAGGACCCGGGCGCCCACCGCGCACCTGCTGAGCCCGGAGGTAGTGAGCCACGAAGTGCTGCTGCAGCTTCTCGTTGGCGTAGTTGATGCAGAGCTGCTCCAGGCTGTTGCTGGGCAACGACTCAAACCCGTACACGTCCAGCAGGCCTGGGGGCCAGGGGAACCCGTGGGGGCTACTGTGGGCTACAGGGGCCTGGGGTGAGGCCTCACCCTTGGCAGCCTGAGGATGGAATCGAGAGGGTACTCTACCCCACCCCAAGGAGGGAGGCGGTTCCCATCGCCACCTCCTGCCCCTCAGAACTCAGCAGGAAGAGGCCGAACGTGTGAGGGAACCAGGCCCCAGGGACCCCGTGTCCCACCCAGTCTGGACGGCCTGGGTCGCGGCCACTCAGTGAGTGCTCGCCGTTCTGTGAGCCAATGTTACTGATGCCTCTGAGCTTTGCTGCCTCCCCTTCCTGACTGTCCCACCCAGGTTCCAAAGATGTTCTCAAATCCCCTCCGAGGCCCTTCGAGCCTGTTCGCTGCTCCTCACTACTCTCCTGAGACTGGATCTGGGTCTCCAGGGGGTGAAGGGGCCCTCGTGGCACGGGCACCAGCTGAGCCTGCCTGGAGAGCTAGGGATGGCCAGACACGGGCACCGGAGAAAGCGACATCGGCTCACACTGGAGGAGCAGGAGGGGATGGGTGCAGAAGCTGCCCGGAGGCCCCCAGGAGGCCCTGGCTCTGCTCTCTGTCCGGGTCCCCCGACGTACCTATGAAAGTGGTCCAGGAGTCGGGGGCGGCACAGATGCTGCTGTTGATCACTGAGACCAGCCAGTCAAACAGCCTGTTGGTGTGTGTGGGGGGAGTGGGCTCGGGTGAGAGGCGCCCAGCTGAGCTGGAAGGTGGCAGAGCTGCCCTTCCAGCTTGGGTGCCACCCTTGGATGGACGGCCTGTCTTCTGAGCCTGAGAGGTCAAGGGCTAAACCCTCTCTGCTGGTTTCCTGCCCATCCTGTCCCAGCCCACTCCACCTGCAGGCTGGGGTCACGTGTGTTCCCAGGCACATGAATACCTGGCTGGTCCACAGCAAGAGTGAGCAGGGGACCAGCTGCAGGCGCATCACAGTAAGCTCCCCTTGCTGCCTGTTTACAGACTGAAAGTCTGAGCTGACCCGACATCGAACAAGCCTATTGTGCCACTTTTCCAACAGCGCTATTTTAAAATTATTATACATTGTTCTTTTGGCATAAAGCTATTGCACACTTAACAGACTACCAGATAGTGTAAATACACGTTATCTGTGTACTAAGAAACCAAGAAATTTGTGCGACTCGCATTATTGCGGTGGTTTGAAAGTAACTACAATATCACTGAGGTCTGCTGTGGAACGCTGGGGCTAGACAGGGTGTGGGTGCGCCTCAGTCACTGGCCTGACCTCCAGCTGCGTCTTGACAAGAAGGGGTGGAGGGGCAGGCCTGGGTGGGATTATAAAGGACTGAGCTCAGTGGACTCCCCTGCAAACCTCGGCCAGTGGAGGCCAGAGCTCAGGGCCCCCCGACAGCCCCCTCTCTGTGCTGTATGAGGGCCCCCTGCCGACCCAGCTGGACAGTGACACCCTGCATTCTGCAGCCATCGCCTGAGATGATGCGATGGTTGCCGTCTAACACGTGTGCTGACACGTATGACATGATAAAGGGTTTTCTTCCTTACGACTTCTTCAAGTAACTGCTCTGCAAATTTTTAAACGGTTTCTATTTTTGCAATAAGGACTTCAAATATCCGTGTGAGGTAGTAAAAACAAGAGACCTAGTGATACAAGGACCTGTTTGCTGTGTGTAGAACGATCCATGGTTAGAGGTTCACCGTGTCTGTGACCGGCACGCTCTATCTACTCATTTTGCAGCGATCTGACACAAAACCTTTAAAAATCTTTGTCCTGAAATTCTGACCTGAAATTTGCTTCAAGGGAGTGAGGACGGAGCCCTTTGCTAAACTGGGTTCAGTCTGGGCCCAGGGGCCTTGGGCCATTTTCCCTCAGAGGTTCTGACTCCCTCAGTGGTGCTGGTCAGGCTCTTAGCTCTTGAGAAGCTCATGAAAGCAATAGGACCTTCCCTCCACCTGCCCAAGCACTCAGATGTGTGCACACATACACACAGAGGTGTTCCGTCCCATAATTTCGGGGAATCCTGGGCCCCAGATACCCTCAGGGGCATCCTGAAGGGTCTGAGAGACCAGGGTGAGAAATGCCCCCAAGCGCATGGCCGGAGGGTGGAGATGCCCACAGAGCCAACAGGGAAAGGCCAAGACCCCCACCTTCCCCGTTCTGGGTTCCACTCCCTGCAGGGTTGCTCAAGCCTGTGGGCTAAACTCCCGGCTGTACCAGCAGCTATCAAAACCCCAGGTGGCTACAGAGAGCACGAGGACAGGGACCCAGGAGCCTATTCACCCACAGGTCTGCGCCTGGACCTGGGAGGACCTCACGTCACCTCTGGGCTGGCCTTGCCAGTGGCCAGCCAGGCAGGCCTTCCTCGCCCATAGCCAAGGTGAAGGCAGGCTCCTGTCCCCGAACAACACACTGAATCTAGGCTAGGCTGTAGCCACTTCCCCATGCAGAGCCCTCTGAAATTGAGCCAAGGGCTTTGCTCGAGGAAGCCCAGAAGCCACTCCCTGCTGTCCTCCTGGGGCTGGGGAACAGGGCAGGGAACCCGTCTGCTTCCGTCTGGTCCAACTCCAGACTGGGGGCATCTGGGAGGAGGGCAGGGCCCAGAACACTCACCGTGCATAGACCAGTTTGGCCAGACAGTCTCTGCGGGTATCGCACTCGGCCTGGGAGCAGGGCTTCCGGAACACCTGCTGGCCCCTGCCCGCCCGGATGGTTCGAATCCGCAGTGTTTCCAGCAGATGATCTTCCGGGAGCCCCAGCAGCAAGGCTGACGTCCCAACAGAGCCTGGGAGGCACAAACACTCTCCATCCAAACAGCCCTCTGCACATGGCCCCGTGAAGTCAGCATGGTGGATCCGTGACCCGCTCAGTGGGGCAGAGCAAACTCAGCAACGGGGAGGGAAGAGACTCAGCAGGGGCGGGGGCAGGACTCGAACCCAGGACTGCTGTGTCCCAGTCCACATAGCCAGGAGTGGGATAAAGCACTACATAACCGCCCCCCCAACCCGCCCCAGCTCTGGTTCTCTCATCTGTAAGATGCAGAGGAGGCTGTCTGTCTCAGCAGAGATGGGGTGAGGAGGAACCCCTCCAGGGCAAGGCCCTACAGCGACAGCCTCAGGGGCACAGATCCCAAACTGCACCCTCTGGCCTCCTTGCACCCGATCCCACCACACGCTTTGCCCTCCTCCAGTTGGGGCCTGCCTTGCTCCTGGGCGGTGTGACCAAGGCCCCCCGTCCTCGCCCTCACACTGAGCATCGTCCACCAGCGGGCAGGGCTGGGCTTCGTTCCCTGAGTCAGCAAACCAGGTGTTGCCGAGGTGCAGCAGTCCAGCCAGGGCCTGAGGGGGGCAGGAGAGGACACCCAGTGGGCACCTTCTCAAGGGCTGGAGCCCAGCCCGGGAAGGGTCTCTCTCCTGCCGAACAGAATCACGAGAGCAGAATAGCAACAGCTCTCATTTACTGCCCACTTGCTCCCGGACTCGGCCAGGCAGGACTCTACACAACTGATACACATCGTCTCGTGTAACCAGTAAGGCATGTGCTATGGTGATGCCCATGACAGAGACGAGACAAACAGAGGTTAAAGGCCACACTTGAAGAGGGAGCACCACACCACCCAGTCTGCCCCTCTGTCTCCCGCTCCAGAAGCAGGCTATCTCCTGTGGTCCAGACCACTTCTGGGTGGCTGCTGAGGGCTTGGCTCTGGTGCCCTTTGGCCCTTTCCTGACACTGTTGGGCTCCGATAGCCCAGCCCAGCCCAGGGAAGGAGCTGTGAGCTTGGTCTCTGTACAGTGGGTGCTCCCTTGCCTTTACACTCAGCGATCCACTCGGGGGAGCCCCCAGGGGCTGAAGGAAGAGGACCCCCAGGTCCAGCAATTTGGAAACCCTTGGACCAGGCACCAGTAGAACAGGGCCTCTCCCCCATCCCTGTCTGGCCCCAGAAAGGGTGGCTCCACATGCTACCGGCTTCCAGGCCACAAGCACCTCAGGAGGAGACCGCCGTGCTGATGGGCATTGTGGATGGGCCAGGGGTCACGCTGGCCTCAAGCTCGCGCTCCTGGCCAGACTCCTGGGTGGTCCACTTGCCCTGGCTTGTCCCCCGTGCCGTCCCTTTGGCCAAGCTGCCTGTACTGGTTGTGACACCCCTCCCCTGCCTGAGCAGCCCCCATGTGGAGATGGAGGCCACACTTCACCCCACTGCTCTGCAGGGGTCACCATCTGCAGATGGAGGCTGCCACTGGGGATGACTGGGCCCGGCTCGCCTGGGCCAGCACTGAGTCCCAGCGGGAAGAAGGAGGTGCGAAGTTGGAACCAGCACGTCTCCAACAAACTATTTGTACCACCGAGTGCTGTCTGGCNTGGCCAAGCTGCCTGTACTGGTTGTGACACCCCTCCCCTGCCTGAGCAGCCCCCATGTGGAGATGGAGGCCACACTTCACCCCACTGCTCTGCAGGGGTCACCATCTGCAGATGGAGGCTGCCACTGGGGATGACTGGGCCCGGCTCGCCTGGGCCAGCACTGAGTCCCAGCGGGAAGAAGGAGGTGCGAAGTTGGAACCAGCACGTCTCCAACAAACTATTTGTACCACCGAGTGCTGTCTGGCTTTGGGCAGGTCTCAACCATGGAATGGGAATAATCTCCATACCCATGGATCTGCTGAAAAAAACAAGCGAGCTAAGAGTGATGATTTAAAAGTTTTAACACGCTAGACAAACATGTGGCAGCATTGTTTGCTCTGCTGTGATTTAACAGAGCAACAACTGATCCAGGCACTTTCCCTCTGACCTCCGGGATCACTGTGCTGGTGCTCTGTGCTCTGCCCCTGTCCACCCTGACACCCTGTCTCCAGGCTCCGCTACACAGAGAGGCGGTTGCCTTCTCTTGGTGATGGTGCCATTGGAACCTAGAGTACTAGATCCTCAGGGAAAGAGACTCCCGAATTGAGAAAAGGGCCCTACGAAGGGGGCTGCCCGTCACCGCCGCCACACGTGAGTGGTGTGGCTTTTCCTCTGACCTGAAAGATGTTGTTCTGGGTTGGGGCATCGATGCCCAAATGAAGCATGGCCTCCCTGGTCACCTCGAAACAATCTTCTGTAAAGGAATCCGAGCCACAGCCCTGTGTCAGGACCCGAGGTCAGCGGGGGTGGCGGGCCCTGGGGGGATGTGTGGGTGCTGCTGGGCTAGCCCAGGGTGCCGGGCAAGGCTCCCCCTACCTTCCAAGGTCCTCTCTGGGTGGGGCAGCCAGGAGAAGGTGGCTCCCTCGGGGAGGTGCCACCGGACCCTCTCCTCTGCGTGGGCTCCTTTGTAGATCTGTGGGGGTGGGGGCAGGTGGCTGAGGCGGGGGTCTCGGGGATGCCCAGGCCTGCATGGGCTTGGGTGGGCGGGGGTGAGCCACGGGCTCACCTTGTGTGGAGGGGAAGCCACACAAGACCCAGAGGCCCTGTAGGGAGCCACGGGCGGGCGGGGGCACAAAAGCAGAGGCAAACAGTTCTGGGAGTCTCCACTCAGTGCAAAAAAACCCCACTCACTGACGGGGCCTGCGGCATGAGGAGGAAACCCTAACCCCGTCTGGGAAGCCCGTGGTCCCAATCTGAGAGCAGGGAGGCACTGTCCATGCCTCGGGGGACCCCTGGTTTGATGGATGGGGCACGGTTTAGGGAAGGCCTTGTTCAGCTGGTGGAGACAGCTGCCGTTCCAGGACAGCCCTCCGTCTAAAGGTGAAGGTGAGCATTTCCCATGTGGAGACAGGCCCAGCCTCAAGGACCCTCTGATGGGGAGAAGGCAAGCGCGCCTCCAGGCCTGGGATTGCCCTGGGAGCTGTGGGCCAGGGCGAGGCGCGAGTGTGACACGAGGTAAGTGGGGTGGCAGCGCTGAAAGCTGGGCGAACAGGAGGCAAGAAGCAAGGCGGGTGGGGGGCAGGTAGGTTGAGAGGCACAGACCCTTCTCCGCGCTGCACCTGGGCAGCTGCGGGCCCCGCCTGGGACCCACCTGGTAGAAGATATGGAAGTTCCTCTCGCTGGGGGCCTGGCAGGCCACTCTAGTTTTCTCCAGGAGGTAGGTCTGAACTGCAGCTCCCGTCATCTGCTGGGCCCTGGGCACAAGCAGGTTGGCCCGTTAGTGGCCTGTTTATTCCAGGGCCATTTATTGGGTACTTATTGTGTGCCAGGCTGCAGCCTTGTCCCAGCTCTTCCACTTAAGGAAAAGGGGTCATGAGGACTCCGGAGGATCACTCAGCAAGTCCTGGGGTGGGG
Organism: Neotragus moschatus; assembly: GCA_006410615.1. NCBI lineage: Eukaryota > Metazoa > Chordata > Mammalia > Artiodactyla > Bovidae > Neotragus > Neotragus moschatus. Next base: position 4,555,450 of record SJYA01002687.1, read on the forward strand.
GCGGGGGCGGGGAAGGGACGGGCTGGGACAGTCCCCTCCAACCAGCTCAGGGACAGGGCTCAGGCCTCGGTGCCTCACTTTGCCCCAGCCCAAGGCAGGAACAGCAGCCCCAGCCTCAGGCCCAGAGATGCGGCCGAGAGGTGACAGTTTTAACTAGAAGTCTCTGCGAAGGGCAGAAGCCAGAAGGCACGTGTCAGGACAGGCACTGTCCCTGGGTCCCTCGGGCTGGGGCAGCCAGTGTTCCCCAGGTTCAAAGTGTACACACAGGTTCACTCATCCCACATATGAACCTGCCAGGAGTGGCGGGGTTCTGCCCGCAGTGGCGGCGGCGGCCCAGGCTGGGCACTGCTCCCGAGTCCGCCCAGCCCCCGGCAGCCAGGGCGGCCGCAGAGATTACCCGTTCAGCTGGAGCTGGATGAACTTCCCGAAGCGGCTGCTGTTGTTGTTCCTCAGTGTGCACGCGTTCCCTACGGATCACAGCTTCTGTTCAGAGGCCCCACGGGCCGAGGTGCCCCCAGGTCTGCCGGGGCCACGTCGCTAGCCTCAAGTCACCTACAGGCCCCTCTACTGGTTTCTGGGTCACAGGGGACAGGGATAGGGACTGGGAACTTGGGCTTTTAGCAAGTGTGATTTGGTTGGGTTAAAACTTCCTGGCCAAGTGGGAAGAGCCAATCTAGGCAGTCAGGGATTTTTGTTTGAAGGGAAAGGATCAAAAACAAGATGTCAAGACTTCCCTGGTGGTCCAGGGGTTAAAAATACTCCTGCTAATGAAGGAGACACAGGGTTTTGATCCCTGGTCCGGGAAGATTCCATGTGTCTCAGGGCACCTAAGCCCATGTTCCACAACTACCAAAGCCTGCTCGCCTACAGCTCGTGCTCGAGAAGGGAAGTCACTGCAGTGAGAACCCTGTGTACTGCAACTGGAGAGTAGCCTCCACTTGCCACGAGAGAAGGCCCATCTGCAGCAGCAGAGACCAGGCATGCCCCACCACCCCCTCAAAAAAAACAAGCGGTCACTACTGAGGCGGACAGTACGGTGCAGCATCTCGAGTGCCAGCGTGGACACGGCTGCTCCGCATCCTGACACATCCCCTTCTCTGGGCCATCAGGGAGCTGTTCAGAAGGGCGGACGTGGGCTGGGTGAGCCTCTCCCGCAGCCCTGCTCCCTCTGCCTGGGCGAGACGGAGAGGACGACAGTGATGCTACCACTGCTGGAAGGAGCCGAAGGGCACCTGGGAGGCATGGTTGGGGATCCGAGGCAGTGAATGATGAGTCATTCTCCACCCCGCAAAGAGAGGGTCTCAAAGCACTGCTCCCCTGCCCGGAAGGTGGTAAATTCCAGAGGAGACGGGGCGGAGGAGCTGTGCGGAGGACACTGGGCTTACCAAAAGCTTCCATGACGGGGTTGGAGTTCAAGATGCGCTGTTCGATCCTCTCGGCAACCTTGTGGCTTTCCCAGGACGTGGGTGAGGCGGCCACCACGGCGTAGAACTTCATCAGGCAGCGGGATGTCCATGTCTGTGGCAGAAACGGCCCTGTGGGAGCTGTGCCCACGTTCCGTCCACGTGTGAGGCTGCCAGGGGGACTGGGGCCCATGACTGCCCTCTTGTCCGCCATCCATGGTGCTGATCAAAGGGCTGAAAGCTGAATTCAGCTGTGTTCCTCATCTGTGTGATGGGGACACTGAGTTCTGCTTCTCCTAGCTCCTGAGGATGCATTTAAGAATTGGGGGGCGGTGGTGAGGAACTTCTCCAGTGGTCCAGCAGTTAAGAATCTGCCTTCCAAGGCAAGGGATAAGGGTTCGATTCCTGCTTCAGAAACAGATTCCACGTGCTATGGGGCAACTAAAGCCCAAGAGCCGCTAGAGAAGCTGGTAAGTGACAACTACTGAGCCTGTGTGCTCTAGAGCCTGCGCTCCGCAACAAGAGAAGCCCGCGGGACACAACTGGAGAATGCCTGCAAGCTGCAACGGAGACTTGGCGCGGCCATAGAGAAAAAAAAGAAGTGCCAAGGGCTGGGATAGAGGAGGACCACCCACACCAACCTGAGCAGGCTACTGAGCCACGCATGTTTTCACCAGCCCTACAGATGCATGTGCAATTATACACTACCTGCTTTCCAGATGATGAAACTCGGGCATCAGAAAAACCTACATTTTTTTGAAGATGACTTATTCAGTAAATGATAGGGCTCTGGTTTATACTCAGGCAATCTAATTATAAAATTCCCACTGTTTTTATAATCAGCTGAGGTCTATTTACATTTTAATTTCCATTTGTTCATCACGAGGACAGAGAACCACAAGAGATTTCTATATACTGACTCTGGATCTCGCCACTGCTCTAGACCTAAGTTTTTAGTTGTAGCTTTGTTTGGGGGTTTTTATTTTGGTTGCTCTTTTGGTATATATTTGTTTAGATCTCGCTCTGAGGTGGGAGGTGTTCCCTCTCTACTGTTTTCTGGAAGAATCTGTATGGAACTGGTAACATTAATTTCTGAAATACTTGGTTGTAGCTGTCATTCAGTGGCTAAGTCGTGTTGGACTCTTCAAGACTCCAGGGACTAGCTTCCCTGTCCTTTGCTATCTTCTGGGGCTTGCTCAAACTCATGTCCATCGAGTTGGTGGTGCCATCCGACCATCTCATCCTCTGTCGTCCCCTTCTCCTCCCGCCTTCAATCTTTCCCAGCATCAGGCTCTTAAACACTTGGAAGAATCCACAAAGTGAAGCTGCCTGAGCCTGGAGCTTTCTATGAGGAAAGATTTTGAACTATGATTTAAATTCACCTCAGAAATTTAGATATTCAGGTTATATATTTCTTCTTGTGTGAGCTGCAGCTGTTTGTATATTTCAAAATACTCTTTCATTAAATTGGAGAATATAAAAAGTTTATGAGAAATCTCTTCTGTGGGATCTTTAGTTATGCCTATTCTTTCATTTCTGACATTTGTAATTTGTAAGAGAAAATTTGTAATTTTTCTCTCTTTAAGTCTGGTTAGAGCGGGGCCTCCCCGGCGGTCGAGTCATTACGACTCTGTGCTTATACTGCAGGGGGTTCAGGTTCGATCCCTGGTCGGGGTACTAAGATCCTACAAGCTGTGCCTCATGGCCAATAAAAAAGTCTGACTAGAGGGTTATTGATTTTACTGATCTTTAAAAAAGATAGCCATTGATTTCATTTACTTTATTATTTTTTTGTTTCTACTTTAGTGTTTTGTTAAAAAAAATATTTATTTATTTAAGAACTATGGACACCACTTTGCTGACAAAGGTCCGTATAGTCAGAGCTATGGTTTTTCCAGTAGTCGTGTACAGATGTGAGTGTTGGACCAAAGAAGGCTGAAAGCCAAAGAACTGATGCTTTCAAACTGTGCTGTTGGAGAAAACCCTTGAGAGTCCCTTGGACTGCAAGGAGATCCAACCAGTCAATCCTAAGGAGATCAACCCTGAAGATTCATTGGGAGGACCGATGCTAAAGCTGAAACTCCAAAATTTTGGCCACTTGATGCCAAAGGAGGAGACTCATTCGAAAAGACCCTGGGAAAAGACTGAGGGCAGGAGGAGAAGGGGACGACAGAGGATGAGATGGCTGGATGGCACCACCGACTCGATGAACATGAGTTTGAGCAAGCCCCAGAAGATAGCGAAGGTATGCTGTGGTTGGTGGGGTCGCAGAGAGCTGGGCACGACTCAGCCATTCAACAGCGACAATTCATTCATTCCTGGCCGTGCTGGTGGCCGTGTGGGCTTTTCTCTAGGTGTGGTGCGCAGGCCTCTTGTGCTCTTGAACACAAGCTACAGCAAATCTCCCTCCAGGCACCGCCTTTTATTTTTAAAGCACAGATTTGGATATGTGGTGCTTTCCTTCTCATTCAGTTCAAAGTGTTTTCTAACATGCATTGTGATTACTTCTTTGACCCAAAGGATATTTACAACACAGTTTATATTTTAATCTTTTCAAATTGAGATTTGCTTTATGGCTCAGAAGAGAGTCCATATCGATTTCACGTGCACTTGAATCAACAAATATCAAACTATTAATTTTGACTTTATTTCTCCTTTCAATGGCATTTAAGAACAAAGATCTGTGGTTGCCACTTTTTGGTAATTTTCTTAGGATATTATTAATACTTCTGACCCACATTCTCTCTTTACCTGGGACACCAATTACAAGTATGGTAAGCCATTTGATATTGCACCAAAGCTCCTGAACGCACTTTTCCTCTTTGTTTCTCAACTTCCTCTTTGTTTTTTGATTTTTACTGACCCACTCTCACGTTCACTGATGTATTCCTCTGCATGTCTCATCTGCTGATAAGCATTAAGGAGTTGTTCATGGTTTTACTTTTTATCATTTCCACTTAGCTGTAGTTTCCATCTCTCAGGAAAGAGACTGGATGAAATCTTTTCTGGAGATACTAATAAGCTCATGAGAAAAGTTATGGGCATTGAGGGTCCCACAGGTTTAGAAAGCTACCCCTGGTGAAGTAGCTTTCTAAACTCTTTCATAATCTCTTACGTTTATAGTATCCTGTCCGTAAACATAAGCGATTCTAATCAGTTGCTTACGGCTTTACTCTTAAGTATGAACAGAAATTCAAAGATCATCAACTACTTGGTCAACTTCTTTTACATGATGGGCAAGTATCACAACAAAAGAGGAAAAGGACTAGAAGGAAACAGAAGTGAAAAGGCCAGGAGCCAAGTGAAAATCACGAAAGACCCTCAAAGAGAAGAGAAGAAATAAGACCAAGACGCTGGGGGGAAATTATACTCAGCAAACAAGAAAGAACTCCTAGAAGTAAACTGCTTAATAAAAAATTCAAAATTAGTGTCAGATTAAGGCACAATAAACATTTGCAGATGTACAACAACTCAAAATATGCCCTTCATGTAACCTTTGTCGAGAAGCTACTAAAGAAAATGCTCCAGTAAAACAAGGCAGTAAAGCAAGAGGAGGAAGCCACGGGGCTCCAACAACAGGTGATTTACCATAGGACAGACGGCACCCCGGATCCCCAGAGCGAGCCAGACAGCTCCCGGGTAATAGCTCCCCAGTAGTCCTTGGCAGCCACCAGTCCAGATGGAGGAGACGTGAGAGCGCTAGCTAGGGCATCACCAGGGGAAAAAAAGCACCTGATGTACCTGCCAGCTGGGCAGGTGTTTCCCAGTTCTGGTGACAAGTTTGATAATAAAGAACAGGTATATAAAAACTATACAAGTGAAAATATGCGGGAGTTATTAAGAAGGCAAAAATCATACAAGAAAGGAAATATAATCATAGAATATCATAGTGCTTGGCTGTGAACAATATGTACATAGCTGTAAATGAGCACTATAGATATTAACCTCCTTAGAAATCATAAGATAATTACATATGCATTTGGGGGCAGGGTAACAGGGCTACACTGTCAAAGTAGGAAGTGAACAGAGAAGGTTCAAAAGGGAAAAGTCAGTAACTAATTACATAAGCATGTTGTTTAGAAACGTGGATGGCCATACCCAAACAAACTGCTAAGATGGAAAGGCAGTTGCCTCTGAGACAGGGAACAGGGTTGAGAGACACGAGGCAGGGCTGCTGTTTTTCTTTGTAAGCCCTATAGTATTGCTTGATTTTTGAATTATGTAACTATATTGCTAGTTTGGGTCTAGGGCCAGGTCCAGCCTCAGCTTCCCAGAGCAACTGTGGAGGACAACGGGCTTCATCCAGGAGCCGAGCATCACCACCCCACCAGCAGCCTCGGCACAGCTCTCGAAGATCACCTCTGTACTCAAGTCCTGGCCTCATCCCTAGAGCGTGCGGTCTCCATCTGCTTCCTTGTCTGTCTTTCCCACTGGGCCAAGCGTTGTTGTGAAAGTTGCTAAGTTGCGTCTGATTCCTTGTGACCCCATAGACTATACAGTCCATGGAATTCTCCAGGCCAGAATACGGGAGTGGGTAGCCTTTCCCTTCTCCAGGGGATCTTCCCAACCCAGGCACTGAACCCAGGTCTCCCACATTGCAGGCGGATTCATCAGCTGAGCCACAAGGGAAGCCCAAGAATACTGGAGTGGGTAGCCTATTCCTTCTCCAGTGGATCTTCCTGACCCAGGAATTGAACCAGAGTCTTCTGCATTGCAGGCAGATTCTTTACCAACTGGGCTATCTCTGTTTCTCCCCTTGCTACTCTTCACTGGCTAGCCCAGGTGCTAGCCAAGTGCTAGCCTCGGTGCTTGGCAATGCTTTCATGGGTGACTGTAGACAGAGTGGGTTTACGGTCCAAAGAATCCCTTGAGAAGGTAACGTGGAGGAAAGGGTGGGGTGGCTGGTGAGGCTTGACGGAAGGGGGCGAGGCCCGGGCCAGCAGGCCTCTGACAGCTGCGCGACTCCTCACCCATCTGTGCACAATGTTCTGCGTCACCTGGACTGACTGTGCCACCTGGGGACCGCATGGCCACACAGGAGACTCTGTCCTTCCCTGCAGCCAGCCCACGCACTGCCCTTGCCATCAAGGGTGACCCAGAGATGCAGGCGGGCTGCTTCCTTACTGGAACCCCGACTCTGGAGGGATGCTGCCGTGTGCCGAGCGTGCCACCAAGCGCCTCCCGTGCACAGAAGGCCCCCGTGAGCTACGTGCCAGTCCCTCCCTCCTTGCCATTTTACACGTGGAAGAACTGAGGTCTGCAAGAGCTAAATACTGTTGTGATGTGCTCTTCAACACTATGCTGGAATCCCCAACTGCTGACTTTTGCTTCCAATGGCTGTCAGAGCTGGGAGAGTCCTCCGATGAGGACATGAAGGCTCAGAGAGGAAGGACTCTCCCCTCGGGTCAGGGCAGAGCTGGTGAAAGAGCCGGCCTAGAACCCCTGGCTCCTGACTTCCTGCCCAGGTCCCACCCAGTGCTGCACGCCGACTCCACGGACACTCCCCGGAGCCCCAGCCCAGCCTGTCTGCCCAGTCATGAAGCTGACAGGGTGGGAAGGAGGCCCGCCTACCTTTCCAGCGCCACTCTCTCCACTGACAACAATAGACTGGTTGACCGGCTCCATCAGGCTCTTGACATTCCTGTAAGTCTGTTCACCCATAGTGAAGATGTGGGGCTTCAGTGTCTGAAACATCAAAGGGTGAAAGGTCATGGGAGCAAACCCCTGTCTGCGAGGAGGGGTTGATCCAGCGATAGCTGTGATGGGGAGCCTGTCCACAGCAGTGGCGGAAGCTTCCTCTAGAAAAACTTCTTGGCATAACAACGTGAGGCCCAGCTGCGGGCGTGACCCATTCATCTTCTGTTTGGAAGCAATGCTGGCCTTGACCAGTCTATGACATTAACATGTTATCCTCCCATCTTATCTTATGTCAATAGTTTTATTCTGCTACTTTTTTAAATTTTATGTTATTGTAATTTGCAAGAACTTTCTTACCAGTTGTTGCCTAAATAACCCTATTTTATAGATGAGAAATCTGAGGCTCATATGGGTTAAATAACCTTCTCAAAGCCACTCAGCAAATAAAGGCATCTGTGTGATTTGGATTCCAATGTTACTGTTCTCCTTTCCATCAACAAGGATTAATTGTTCTGTGTGCTGGGCATCAAGCCGGGCACTGAGGGAACAGAGGGGACCATCACACAGCTTTGCCTTTGAGGAGGCAGTCAGTAAGACGGGCTCTCAGGCCAGACCTCCCAGGCTTCCCATCCGGACACGAGCCCTGGATGAGCCGGGTTAGTCCATGCCGACCCAGTGCGGCTCTGCCAGCAATGACCGCTTGCCTACAGCTCCTTGAAGGGAGAGGGCGTCGTTCTGGAGGCTGTCAGAACCATCTCTCTCTCTAGGCCCTCACCCCACCCACTTCTCACCTGGACAGTTACAAAGCCTCCAACCTTTCAGCCGCTGGTCTCACCTTCCTTAACCCGAGTCCCCCAACTTCATCCCCACAGCGGGCTCCGTTCACAGCCCCACTCCCACCCTGATGAAGCAGCTCTGTGGTCTCTCAGCTGTGGTGCAGACCCTCTGAGGACAGCCCTGGAGTAGCTCACCTCCCTGCCCTCACCTGTGCTTCTCTCCGCAACACCCTGCTCCTGCCGTTGAGTTTGCTCTGGCTTCTCCCTGCACGCTAACATCACCTGGGCTGTTCCCTGCCTGTACCAGCTTCATCCCCACTTGCGTAAGAAGTGACCCCTCATCTCAATCAGTGGAGACAAACATGTGCTGAATTTTCTAAGGCAATCCTTACCGCACGTAATTTTATGCTTTTCCCCCAAAAGTGGTTTTTAAATACACAAATGTGCCTTGGGAAATTTTTTCCGACTAATAAATTCACAAACAAGAAAAAAAAAAAAATCTGTCCATGTCCCTATTTTAGGTTCCAAAATCAGTTAGGCAAATACTGCTTTCTCTCTCATTTTGCACCTCCTGGCATGTGTCCAAACTTCTGTGAGCTTCTGGTGGGCAGGTCACCGCCCCAGCAGACTCTGAAAGACGGCATGGCTGACGAAGGCACAGATAAGGACAGCGAAGCTGCCAGGTGCCCGCGGGGAGGAGGGGGAGCCCTGATTCCCTGGGAAGCGGGGGTCTCACCTGGGGTTGAGATGCAGCGTGGTACTCTTGCATCAGCTCAGGCGAGTAGAGCTGAGGGACGGGCTTGAAGGGGTTCATAGCCACCAGGGTGCAGCCGGCGTTGGTATAGAACGTGTCAGCCGTGTACCGGGCCTGCAGACACCTCAGGACTGAGGCAGGGGTGCCATTAGCAAACTCTGGCTCAGATGGAGACACAGCCGCATGTACAGACCAACACCCCACCTACCAGAGTTCCCTCTGCAATTAGCCAAGAGCCATGAGATCCCAGCCTCTCCCTGATGAGCAGGTATGAGAAAGATCTAATTAAGATGAACCCCACATCTGGAGCAAAGCCTGTGTTGGGGAGCCTGGGGGCAGCTGCCAGGCGGGGGTCTGGAGCAGCCCAGCTGGCTGTCCCTGTCCTGTCTGGCCTGAGGCAGCGGAGCTGAATACCCTCTGGGAGAAGGTGCANGCACCTTCTCTTTCCTCGTCCCTTTTCCTCCCCCCTCATGCTGCTGCTGCTAAGTCGCTTCAGTCGTGTTCGACTCTGTGCGACCCCATAGACGGCAGCCCACTAGGCTCCTCTGCCCATGGGATTTTCCAGGCAAGAGTACTGGAGTGGGGTGCCATTGCCTTCTCCTCCCCCCTCATAGTGGACTAGAAATCATTAGTTAGGTGCGTTTAATTTTCATTACATTATTTTCATGACAATGTATTGTGTTTTATTTTTTAGCAATTCTGGGTCTTCCTTGCTCTGGGAGGGCTTTCTCTCTGCAGAGAGTAGGGACTGCTCTCTCTACTTGTGGGTGCGCAGGCTTCTCACTGCAGTGGCTTCTTTTTGTTGTGTACTAGCTTCAGGACGTGTCCAGCCTCAGTGCTTGTAGCCCAGGCCTAGTCACCCTGTGGCATGTGGAATCTTCTGGGACCAGGAATCGAACCCATGTCCCCTGCACTCTTAAGGTGGACTCCCAAACACTGGACCACCAGGGAAGTCCCAGCTAAAGCTTTTTAACCAGTAATTTCTTTCTATTAGTAGGACATCCCTATCTTCATATATTAGGCTTCTTCCAACAATCCTTGGAAGGGGAATCTCAAGTCTTAGATTCTGCTCTGAAATTCAGGAGTAAGTAAAATCCAGTCAGGTGCATCTATATGCCAATCCCACAGAAAGGTTGCTTTTCGCAAATGCATCCCTTTGCTCTTGTTTTCATAGGAAGAAGAAAAAATGTCTCAAAAGCAGATGAAGGAAGCTTTTGTCAGTAACCACAATGGAACGAGCGTGCTGGAGATCACCGAGGGCTTGTGCCTGCCTGCACTCTGCATCCTGTGTAGAGGGCTCCTGATCATTCTCTCACAGCACTTATGTTCTTCTTCACATAACTCGAGGACTCGATTCTTGGTTGACTTTGCTTTCCTGATAGTTCCCCTGGTCACCACTTTGACCATTTTCTCTTCATTTGTCCTCCTCGAGTATCTTGTTGCAATTATCCTTGGGGCAGCGCTGCTCTGTGAAATATATTGCAGAAGAACCTGCTATGCCAGAATGCCTTTCCAGAAAATCTGTGAAAAATTCTTGAAAGTCAGTCTAGAATCAGAACACATTCCAGCCATCTCCTGTTTCCGTGTCGTTAACAGTGCCTTTACTGCTATTGCCATTTTGGCTGTGGACTTCCCACTGTTTCCCAGAAGATATGCCAAAACTGAGCTCTATGGGACAGGAGCAATGGATTATGGAGTAGGGGGCTTTATTTTTGGGTCTGCAATGGTTTCTCCAGAGGTTAGGAGAAAATATACAAAAGGCTCCAGACTTTGTTATCTTACAAAGTCACTGTACTCTCTTTGGCCATTAGTTTTCCTAGGCATGGGGCGATTAGTTGCTATAAAATCCATAGACTATCAGGAACATTTAACTGAGTATGGTGTTCACTGGAACTTTTTCTTTACCTTAATAGGTGTGAAATTGATAACATCACTGCTTTTGATTATTTTTCCCCTAAATAAATCCTGGATTGTAGCCATCAGCATTACTGTATTATACCAGCTAGCCCTTGATTTTACCCCCCTGAAAAGTTTAATTTTGTATGGCACTGATGGTAGTGGCACAAGGGTTGGTTTATTAAATGCCAACCGAGAAGGAATCATCTCTATCTTGGGGTACGTGGCAGTACACATGGCTGGTGTTCAAACAGGGTTGTATGTGCTTAGAGAAAGGTCACATATCAAAGACTGGATAAAAGTAGCATACTGTATTCTACTGACAGCTATTGGCCTCTTCATTTCTCTTTACATAGTTCAGGTAAATGTAGAAGTAGCATCTCGAAGAATGGCCAATTTAGCTTTTTGTATTTGGATAGTTGCTTCTTGCCTGATCCTTCTTAGTAGTTTATTACTGGGTGATATAATTTTGAGTTTTGCCAAATTTATAATTAAAGAGGCAGCAGTACCATGTTCTTGGAAACTTATCCAGTCACCCACTGCAAATAAAAAGCATTTGGAATCCATAGTCTCTGAAGCCAAAAGAAAGGAACCCACTCTCTGTTTAATCACAGCAATGAACAGAAACCAGTTACTTTTTTTCTTGCTGTCAAATGTAACAACTGGTCTAGTCAACCTTTCCATAGATACATTACACAGCAGTACCCCCTGGGCCTTGTGCCTGCTCAATCTCTACATGTTTACCAACTGCTTAATTATATATGTGCTACACTTGCAAGATAAGACAATAAAATTTTGGTGATCAATAGGGGTAGTATATGTTTTGAGCAATATTATGTTAATGAGGAAGAATACATATAAAATGTGAAGAAAATGGGTGTCTGTCAATCCAGGGTTAAAGTTTCATTCCTGCTTTAACAGTAGTGATGCTTAATATTTTAAATGTATGTCAACACTATGTAAAACAAATCAATATAGAAGAAACAAAGCCTTGTGACTTGTTAGAATACTTACAAATTTTAGTTATTTTAAAGAAGCTGTTGTGTTTACAGTTGTGACACTGGAAGACTAGAGGGTAGGAAGGAGGATTTTTTACATTATATCTTTTTTGTGGGGGGGACTGAGAAGCAGGAAGGATCTTAGTTCCTCCACCAGGGATTACCTTTGTCCCCTGCAGTGGAAGTGGGGAGTCTTAACCACTGGATTGCTAGGAAGGCCCCTTTTACTTTCTGTCTTGTATCATCTATTACCATTCTGTATTTTCTATTGTATGTATTTTATAATATTTACATTAAAATATCTCAGTTGTGGAATTGCCAAGAGTACTGCTCAATTTTAATCTTTAAAAAAGACTCTGTGTAAGAAAGCAAATGTTTAAAGACAAATACTTAAAAGATCATAAAACAGCTAAATGCTTCAAAGAAGGTGTTAGTTGCTCAGGTATCCAACTTTTTTTGACCCCAGGAGCTTGCCAGGCTCTTCTGTCCATGGAATTCTCCAGGCAAAAATATTGGAGTGGGTAAACATTCCCTTCTGCAAGAGACCTTCCTGAATTAGGGATTGAACTTGGGTCTCCTGCATTGCTGGTGGATTCTTTACCTTCTGAGCCACCAGGGAGGACCCAAATGCCCTAAAGAATAGATTGAATTATTTGTTGTGATTTACAAGCTTAATGAGACAATAGTTTTGCAGTGAGATTCATTTTTTTTTTTAGCCTGCTCTCTGCTAGGGATTGAAGAAGGCAATGGCAACCCACTCCAGTACTCTTCCCTGGAAAATCCCATGGATGGAGAAGCCTGGTAGGCTGCAGTCCATGGGGTCGCTGAGTTGGACGCGACTGAGCAACTTTCACTTTTTACTTTCCTNTTTTTTTTTTAAGCCTGCTCTCTGCTAGGGATTGAAGAAGGCAATGGCAACCCACTCCAGTACTCTTCCCTGGAAAATCCCATGGATGGAGAAGCCTGGTAGGCTGCAGTCCATGGGGTCGCTGAGTTGGACGCGACTGAGCAACTTTCACTTTTTACTTTCCTGCATTGGAGAAGGAAATGGCAACCCACTCCAGTGTTCTTGCCTGGAGAATCCCAGGGATGGCGGAGCCTGGTGGACTGCTGTCTATGGGGTCGCAGAGTCGGACTCGACTGAAACAACTCAGTAGCAGCAGCTGCTAGGGATGATAAGCAAAAGGTTCCTGATATCTTGGAGCTTGCAATCTAATGGGGGAAACACATTAAACTGTTATAAACTGTGCTAAGTCTTGAAATATAGGTTACCAAAAGTGTCAAATCAAGAATTGACTTTACAATAGAGTGAGGAAACTTTTCCCCACACAGATGGTTAAATTTCTTTTTTTTTTTTTAGCTTGAGTCGATGGGTGGAATGAAGAGTTATGTTTGTATGTCTAGGGAGCAGAGGGTCAGATGCTAGTAAGGGAGAAGGTCAACAGCAAACATGACTATTGTACCAATGAGTTTAAATTTCTTAAGTTAAAAGCAGAGACATTACTTTGCCGACTAAGGTCCGTCTAGTCAAGGCTATGGTTTTTCCAGTAGTCATGTATGGATGTGAGAGTTGGGACTGTGAAGAAGGCTGAGCACCGAAGAATTGATGCTTTTGAACTGTGGTGTTAGAGAAGACTCTTGAGAGTCCCTTGGACTGCAAGGAGATCCAAGCAGTCCATTCTGAAGATCAGCCCTGGGATTTCTTTGGAAGGAATGATGCTAAAGCTGAAACTCCAGTACTTTGGCCACCTCATGTGAAGAGTTGACACATTGGAAAAGACTTTGATGCTGGGAAGGATTGGGGACAGGAAAAGGGGATGACAGAGGATAAGATGGCTGGATGGCATCACTGACTCTATGGATGTGAGTCTGAGTGAACTCCGGGAGTTCGTGATAGACAGGGAGGCCTGGCGTGCTGCAATTCATGGGGTAGCAAAGAGTCGGACACGACTGAGAGACTGAACTGAACTGAACTGATGAGGACTAATTTAGTGCTTGGTGCTGCTGCTGCTAAGTCGCTTCAGTCGTGTCCGACTCTGTGCGACCCCACAGACGGCAGCCCACCAGGCTCCCCTGTCCCTGGGATTCTCCAGGCAAGAACACTGGAGTGGGTTGCCATTTCCTGCTCCAATGCATGAAAGTGAAAAGTTAAAGTGAAGTCACTCAGTAGTGTCTGACTCTTCCCGACAGCATTTTATCCTTGCCAACTACAGTTAGTTATATTTGGAGGTAATCTATTGAAAGACATTTCCCCCTTAAAAAAGTCAACATATTGAATAGTTATGTTGCTATAAAAACAAAAGATTAGATTTTATTTCTAATAAGGAAGACTTGAAATTTAATTAAGCATGACTAGCAAAAGTGACTGGTTTTCCTGTTGTGTCACAGTACTAATATCCTACAATTTACCTGTTCAAAGCATTTTAGGAGGGCTGAGAGGCTCTAACCATATTGTTCTCATTAAAATTGTAATTTAAAAAGTATTTGGTGACTTAATGACCATGTGTCTAATTGGTCTGCTGCTTCTTGTCCCATGTCTTAAATATCTTTCAGTAAGTCTGCCAATTATAGACACTGAATCATAACTAAGAACGAAATGTACTATATGTTTTGCTGCTAAGTCGCTTCAGTTGTGTCCGACTCTGTGTGACCCCATAGACGGCAGCCCACCCAGACTCCCCCGTCCCTGGGATTCTCCAGGCAAAAACACTGGAGTGGGTTGCCATTTCCTTCTCCAATGGATGAAAATGAAAAGTGAAAGTGAAGTTGCTTAGTCGTGTCTGACTCTTAGCGACTCCATGGACTGCAGCCTACCAGGTTCCTTCATCCATGCGATTTTCCAGGCAAGAGTACTGGAGTGGGGTGCTGTCGCCTTCTCCAACTATATGTTTTTTCCACCTCCAATTAGGAAACTCATGAAAGAGAAAGTTAATGAAATTACATTCATAAAAAATAAGAAAATAAACCAATCTGATTTTAGTTTACAGAACAGAAAGAGATCTTTAAATATTTATTGAGTTCCAATGTGCTAGATACAGGTGCTGGGGAAACAACAGAAAATAGCACCCTGCCCTCAAGGGGCTTCTATTTTAAACTTGTGGACATTATTTTTCCTTTAAAAATTTTCTTATAGTGGGGAAAATCTGTCCCTATTTTTGACAGATACAATAGAACTTCCCACTGTCAGGTCATGAAAAAGAAAACCCAATTCACAGATACTCAGATCTGGACAACTGTGGTAAATTAAGTAATAAGATTTTGCTGTTGATTTTACTACCACATAAAACAGTGAAGTTATTATAGTGAAAACAACAGTAGGTATTTTAATCTTCAACTATCATTTTTTGAGGAAAGAGAAGGGAGAGGCAAAGAAGAGAGAATATAATCTAGTCTAGGACTTATCTGTGACCTTCAGAAAGGGACTCAGTCCCATGAATTTATTTATTTATTTTTCCTACTCTGTGCGACCTAATGGATGGCAGCCCACCAAGCTCCCCAAGTCCCATGAATTTAATCTTACACTATTATAAACTGAGGATGTCTACTACATATGTATTAATAGTTTTGTGTTCAGTAGATGACAATGTTTTATTTTTATTGAGCACTTTGTCCAATATGTTGTGTAAATTAAATAAGAAAATACTTTGCTCCCTAGGAATTCCTCTATGAACACAGGAATATAAGGAACAAATCAGTATCCTTTATTGCTTTTAAACCCAGGTAGCTTGGAGACTAGTCATATCTCATCATGTCTGAGTTTTGCCCTTGGCTTCTCACACATGGCGGACCTGCCAAAGAAGAAAAAGAATGGTATTTTTATGGAGAATGTGATACGATATCGCATCACCATCGCACCAACTGTTCCTTATGAGGTACCAGCAAAAGGTCTTCTGTTGTTAACTGCCTGCTTTTTCTTAGCCTTTAAAAATTTTCAGCTTTGCCCTTCACAATGCCGGTACTGAAATTTAAAAAGGCAACAACTGGCTCTTTTAAAAATGCAATCGTTTTATCAAAGATAAGCTCTCTGAAGGCAGATCCTTAGTCATGAAACATTTGCTGTACCACTAAATATATTTGCTTCAGCTAAATATAGCTGCAGACCAATAGTGAAAAAAATGAATGCCTGCTCTAAAATGAAGAAGATACAAGGTTAAAAATTCTAAAAAGTTGTTTTGCAGTGAAGTAATTTGCTAAGCATTTTCCCCTCAAATGTCGATTTTTGTCTTATTTATAGCACCCAGGGACCTCCCTGAGAAAGAGCAATTATCAAGCAAATCAACTTTTTAGCCTTATAAGAAGTCTATTATTAAGTAGTATGTGAAACATTGTCCAAAGATACTACACAGTGTGCTCAGTGGATCTAAAGACAAATCCAAATCAGGGGAAGTAATCTCAGATGGAAAGACATTGCTGTAGGCTCCTCATTTTAAGTTTTATATCTGAGTTTTAACGCCTTTTTTTAAACTTAGATTTAAACCCCCAAGGTGAATACTCTTTCTTTGCTAGTCCCCAGTGTGTACTCAGTCATGAAAGTTATCAAAATTAACACCTATAAACTGAACTTGTATTTTCAATGTCCTTTACCAACCATCATCCAAAGAAAGTTTGAAAGGTATAACATAGGTACATTAATTGACAGTCGTTATAGGAGCACTTTCAGATTTTAGAAGTCACCGTATTCTTTTTTTTTTTCCTTAGGGGTGTTTTACATAAAACACAAGATTCTCTAAAACGGTCCATAGTTTGGCTATGTAGTCTAATTTGTCAGAACTTACATGCAATCCTATATGCCTACTGAATTTAAGCTAAAGACCACACACTCTTCTGCTCTCCTAACATGGCTAAGGACATAAATACTTACTGGATAATCACACCTTTGGGACTGAACAATGGTTCTTCCAGTTTATTATGTCACCTACCCTAACAGTGACCACACAATGTCATAAGTCAACATGGCTAAGGGGTTGCATGCACTATGGGTTTTTCTTGTTGCGAATTTCTAAGACTTCATGTGATGACCAAAATACTTTTAAAAATCAGTATCACAGCTCTAGCCTATTCTACCAGGAAATACAGATCACCAGGATTAGTTAGTTGTTAAGAGCATCCGATGGATTGAGTCTTAAAATCGTCAAGGCTTTTCACAGGCAAAAAAATCTTCCCGACAACTATATTGGTTTTACAAACAGGACTCTAGCCTTCAAGGTAAGAACCGAGTATACCATGGCACGCAGAGTGTACATGAATTTGTCTTGACGGTAGCTCAGATTCTCGGAAGAGGATCAGAGGGAAGGGCCTTTGGCCAGCACCAGCACTTTGCCCAAGGGAACTGTTGTCCTGTCTGAGTCTCTAGGTTAATATTAACCGGAACCAATAAGTTTCTCTGCCCAGGACGCGTACACAAGCCACTATCTGCACAGTTTAACAACAAAAAACTGTCAGCACTTAATGTATTTCCTGCCCCTCCCGGAGGGATCTCAATGAGTCTGGAAAGCGGCTAGCTTCTNCCACCTACCCTCGGGGAGCCTTAATTACCTGGAAATGTCGCAGCTTCACTGCTACCTGTCTATTTTCTAGCTTAATACTACAGCTTTCACTCCATAAAGCATAATTACGGAGGGCAGGGTGACATGCTCTTGTACAGGAAAGATCCCACTAAAAGGATCTGATTTCGCTAGTCTCAATATGCCTAGTCCATTAAAACTATTGGAAATGATTGTATTGCTAGGCCATGACTCTTCAAAACGGGCTTTCTTGGCATTAATGATTCTTTAATTTATAGATAACTTTTCCTAAGAAAGCCACAATATTGAATGTGTAAGGGCATTATAAAAGGCTGATGGCTCATCTTGAATGTCAAACTCAGTTCTGAGTAGTTTGCCTTTTTAGAGTTGATGGTGGTACAGCCTTACAGACCCTCTGCCCTGGGTTGGTGTAGTGTTTCCTTTAGAAGGAAATGGCAGAAATTTGAATCTGAACAGGAAATGAGTGCAGTCGCTTGTCACAATTTCTTAAGAAATGAAATGGACCTTTTCTGAGAATCTTGAAATGTGCATTTTGATGATGCTGAAGCTTTGGATTATACATTTGCATTTTGATAAGGTGTAACTGTCTTCATCACACCGCCTTTGCCTTTTTTTCCTTTTCAAAGGTGGTTGGTGTGTTTTGTTCCTGCATTTCTTTTTTGCAAATACCTACTGAACTTTTTTCAAATTTTGTATAAAATGCAAGTCATTGTAGAGATGTCACTCTATGCCTTTCTGTTTGCCAGTCTCAATTAAGACTTGATTGAGTTGCAATACCTTTAAAAATCATTAGAAGAGCTATTGAATGACTTAATTTGTTAGAACTTTTTAAATGAAAGCATCTATAATTACCTAAGTGCATTTAAAAATTTTTTTCATGGAAAAAGAATGATTGGGCTCACTTAAGGTACATAGACTTTCTGTTTGATAAGAAAGTGTACTTGTATGCTTTGGTCATGATTTCTGCACTTTTTGCATTAAAAGTATAATGGACTTGTATTTTAAAAAGTGTTTTTTAAAAAATTAGCACTCAGATCAAATTAAATGAAGGATTTCTCAATTTGAAAATTAATATGAGTTCATTTATTGATAGTTTTCTTTCTTCTCTCTTCCTCCAACACAGATACTTTTCTAGAGCATATAGTTTGGTATCAACCTTTTGTGTTTATTGTCCTAGATAATCTTTGAAGTTAAAAAAAAAAATTTGGACATAAGGTTACTATTGAGTGTATACTATCAAAATGGGAAATCAACCTAAGATTTGAGTATTTACAAAAATTTAAGACACTTATGAGACTTTCCTTATCTTCACAGAGTCACCTTTAATATGGATGTGGCATTGATATATCCATTAAATAGTTTTTTAAAATAGGCAACTTTGAGGTGTTTTTAAACTCTCTTCTAAATGAATTTCCAAAATTTTCCTTAGAAAAAGATGTAACCTGCACTGTGATTTATTATTGTACTTACTTCTCTAGGGAAGTTGGGATTGGACTGACTTGGCGGTAGAGTTTTGCTTTTATTGTATGGTGGACTTGTGACCCAGGCAAATAAAATTTAGGCTTGCTCAATTTAAATATCTTAAGTAGCATCTTATTTTTTTATGTATCTTTACTCTGGAAGGGTTTTTATCACTAGTAAATGAGTGGGACTTTTCATTGCTTTGTTATGGAACTTACATATATCACTGAATGCTGGTTTGTGTAAAATCTTGTCAAGAGTCCATTGTATTTAGGGAAACAAGTTTCTTTCAGAACGTTCTACCAGACACTACTTAAAGGAAGAGTGTAGAGCAAACACTTGTTGAGGAAGAGGGAGGAAGCAAGCCTGCAGCAGAGGGTTATGCTCAGCACTGGGTCATTGATAGTTTGATGACATTGTATCCCTGAAGGTAACTTTTGGTTTGATCTTTGTTCCTAGACTCCATAGGTGATCCACTGAGGAAACATTGTGTGATTATTTCAAGTCTTAGAACCTTGTTAACTTCTAGGTGTTAAGTCTAGTTACAATGTTTACAGTCAGTTACAAATATTTATCCTTGCAGAAGCCAAAACCTCTAGCCTGAGGTAAACTAGCGATTTTAAGTTGGATTTGTAAACTGAAATTAACAAGCTTGTAGATGAGGAAGTAGCCTCCTCTTTTATGTGGTATGTTGTAGCCACATTTAAAAGACTCATGGCAGTTCAGTGGGTTTGAGTACTTGAGTACAGTGCTAATATAGGTGTATTCGAGAAAAATCCCAAGTAAGTAAACTGGTGGAATATTTAGGAAAATGGTATGCTGTGTAGCCAAAATGCTTTTCAGTGTTATTAGAATTATAGAATAGCAGATGGACAGAATACAGATTTTATTTTAAAGACACCTTTGAAGATTTGGGGCTTCCCTAGTGGCTCAGATGGTAAAGAATCTGCCTGCAATGCAGGAGACCCAGATTTGATCCCTGGGTCAGGAAGATCCCCTGGAGAAGGATATGGCACCCAACTCCAGTATTCTTGCATAGATAATTCTATGGACAGAGGATCCTGGTGGGCTACAGTCTATGGGGTTGCGGACAAGACTGAGTGGCTAACACACTTTCTATGAAGAATTACCGTTTTTAAAGTATTTTTAGAAGGAATTAATAGAATATATACTCCTTATAATATAATCTTGAAAAATAGTTGCAAAACAAAACAAATTATCCTTTACCCTGCTTCCCAGAGATAGCTGAGATTATAGAGAAGCATTTCGTGTAGTTCCCATCATAGAACATACAGATTCAGAGCTGAGATATGTCATCTGTAACACTTCATATCTTGCTTCTTCTCACTGATTGTAATATTGAGAACATTTTCTCTTGTTATTCTTAAGCAGTGTTAATGACCTTGTAATAGTTCGTTGTATGACATTTCAGGATGTAATCATTCTTCCTTTGTTGGACATAGAGGTGGTCCTAGTTTTTGCTATGAATAACATTTTTAAGGATATGAATAATTCATAAAATTTTGCATTAACAATTTTTTGTGGCTTTTCAAAGGAAAATTATTGGATCAAAGGATAAAAATCTTCTATAAAATTCTTGATATATACTGTCAAGTTACTACAATGTGGAACACAGTTTACCCTCCTAATTCAAACCAATCTAAATGGACTAGAAGCTCTGATAAAGATTTTTGAGACTTTAAAAAGATGAAAAATGTAGTGTATCCTCTTGAGGATTAGGTAGTTAGCATCAGTTAGGAGTTTAGTGTTGTTCGCTTTAAAAAAAAAAAAAAAACTTAGATCTTTATTTATTTATTTTATATTTTAGGCTAGGCCATGTGTGTCTTAGTTCCCTGACCAGGGATTGAACCTGTGCCCCTTGCATTGGGAGCTCAGAGTTGTAACCACTGGCCCACCAGGGAAATTCGCCTGTTTTTAATTGTTGATTAAGTTTTTAATTTACCAAAGGTGATAGACGTTACAGATGGCTGTGAAGATGAAAAAGTAAAAAAGTCAAACTAAAAGGACAGGGATTTTTAATAAATACAAACAGTATTGTTGGATTAGAGCTTGTGAGAATGCACTAGGAACAGATTATTTGTGGTCAGGAGAAACCAGGACAGATACTTAAGAGTGAAAGTGGGTAATGGATTCAATAAACTTTATAAAGCAGTAATTGCAGGACAATGACTTGTTCTATTTTTGGCAAGCCTAGGGATAGGCAACCTCATCATGAAGCCAGACACTAATGATTCCTCTGTGAGACCACACCTGAAGTACTTGACGTGACTGTCTTTCTTTGGGTAACCTAGAATCTGAAGAATAAGTCAGGGAAGTGATTTTAAAGAATGAGGGAAAATAGTCCCACTGTCCTTTTATCTTCCTCTTTTTATTTTTTCCCTTTTTCTTATTTTGTTGTCATCATTGAAGAGCATATAGTGATTGGCCAGTAAACAAGTAAAAAGCCATTGTTGTAAGGGAAAGGCAAGGACAATAATTATTTAGTGTGAGCATGGAGTTTCTAATTGGGGCGGTATTGAATATGGGTGTGAGTGTGTGCATGCATGCTCAGAAGCTCAGTTGTGTATGTACAAGAGAAAATTTAGTATTATTCAAGCCAGTGAAACACAGGAAAGACAATAATATACTTGATCTTTACATTTGTCTGTACTAGTTAGGTAAAAATGAAATGGTTGGAAATGAGGGTTTTGTTTCAAAAATTTTAACCATGTCATTTATTGACTTTTTAAAAAGGATTTGAGAATTAGGTATTATTCATTACCTTTTATTTATTTATGGCTGTGCTGGGTCTTCATTGCTGCATGGGCTTTTCTCTAGTTGTGGCGAGCTGGGGCTACTTTTTGTTGTAGTGTGCAAGCTTCTTATTGCGGTGGCTTCTCTTTCTTGTGGAGCTCACACTGTAGGTCTCTAGCAGTTGCGGCTCCCAGGCTCTAGAGCATGGGATCAGTAGTTGTGGCACACAGGCTTCGTTGCCCTGAGGCTTGATCCTCCTGCATCACGGATTGAACCCGTGTCTCCTGCATTGGAAGCCGGATTCTTTATCACAGGGAAGCCTCTATTAAATTTTATAAACATATATATTTTAAAGGTCAGCAGGTAGATTTTAATATATAGGTGTGCTCTCAGTCTTCTGCTTTAATTATTAAAACAATAAAATATAGTTGATCAGAATAAAAATAATTTACTTATACAGAGTCAGAATTTAGTATTTCACCTATGAACTGGAGAGGTATTGATTTGGTAAATTAAATGACTTTGATTTTAAAATAGTATAGTATAGGTAATTGTCTCAGTTGTTTTTTTTTAATGGTGGCAATTAATATGTGGTGAAATGATGTATATATGGATCAAGCAAGGGAAAATATAAATCAAAGTATTAGTTGTTTAAATGGTAGATTGGAGTGACTTGCAGTGTTCTAGTGAGTTACATGGTTTATCCTGTACCTTTTTTTATGAGTTGATGAGTTAAATTTATTTGTGTTTTGAACCATGTGGTGATTCCAGAGAACATGTGAGTTAATTGTACTATTCTTTTTTCAGTTTTTATGGGCCAGGATTTCTAATACGAGGATTGTTAAGACTAGTAACCAATTTTATTTTGTACTGTTGGCAAAGTTAATATATGACAGTGCTCAGAACAATGGCTTGTATACATAAGGCTACGTTAAATGTCTTTATTATTATTACCGTCAGTCTTTGGGGATAAGACACCAAAAACTGGTAACAAGTTGGGTAGCCTAAAAATTTGGTAATTGATCCTAAAACTGTGAGCTATGGACATGCAGTCTATATGTATGGAAGGAGAAACTTCCAGCATAGTAAAAGCTATTGAGATGGAAGCATGAACATATCTCTGAACTTGATATGATGAATATAGAATTGGAAACAAGGAACACTAGCTCTTTGCCTGATAATAAGTGGTGTATGTGTGTTACAATACATTTGGGAAAGTCATCTATCTTTTCACCTAGAGGTAGCCACATCTAATATATATTTTCTTTTTCTGTAAGAAAATATACACATGAAAATTTGGATCATATTGTACATGCAGTTTTTGGTTCTGTGAAATGAACTCAGGTCCTCTGGATTGTTGAATAGGTGTTTGCATCCATCCTTAGTATCTACTTGCCTTTCTAGCACACATATCCAGTAGTCCCCTCTTTACAAATCAAGACAAGGTCTTATATCTGTTGTTTATACTTGCCTTGTTTAGTCCTGTTTACTGTTAGAACAAACATGTGTTTAGGTTCTCATTTCTGATGTGGAGGGGAAAGAGTGGTCACTTGGTTAAAGAAGCAGGTCTTTGTGATGTTGGTTGGTGAAGGGAGGAGTCTTCTTAAGATCGCGTTCAGCTGAGTGGGTTTTTTAGTTTTTGCCTCAAATGGTCTCTTGGTCTTGACTTCACTCTTTGAGTGTGTATGAGTTTGTGGCCCTTGTCAGCTGGAAATAGAAGTTTGTCCTAGCATAGTATGTTTGATACATTTAACAATGCTTTAGTTAAGATATAAATGTGTTACTTTATTTCATTGTTTCAAAGGCATACTTTTTTCATATTTAACATCTCTAAAATTAGGATATTTCGTCTTCCAGTTACAATGGTTCTTTCCTAGTGGTACATAAGCTAGTGGTACCTAGTGGTACATAAGTTACTCCTTAAAATTAGTGGTGTCACAGATCAGTAAAACGTGGTGATTACTGATTTCCACTGTCTGACATCCCAAAACACCCTTAAGCTTTATGTATCTCTCATCCTCTGCAATGAATTTTGAGAACTGAATAAATATTTCAGTGTATTTTTTTCTGTTCATGATTAGAGCAAACATTTGCTATGTGTTGGGTATTATTCTGAGTATGTATCTGTATGTGTGTGTGTATATGTAAAGTGAAGTCATTATATATATAGTCATATATGTATATATAGTTATTTACATGATAAGATTTACTGTATTCTGTAGCTGTGAGGAATAACTGAAAATGTCAGGATTTTTAATGTAAGATATCAGGTTATTTCACTTACTAAGTGCTTTCATTAGCCATTACAACACACATTTTTAAATATAAGTTAATCCTCACAACCCATTCTATAAGAGATATTAAAAGTTACTACTTAATCTTATTTTACAAATAAGGAAGCTGAAAATCAGACTTAAGTAACTTGCCCAGAATTGTGACATAAATTGTAAATTGTAATAAAACTGCATTTGAATTCAGGTCTGCCTGACTTCAGTGCCCTTGCTTATAATGGCTATACCATTTCTGGCTTTAGAAACTGTAATTTAGAATCTTTTTTTTTTTTTAAACTTTTTGATGGAGGTGGGAGGGAGCAAATCTGGCTTTAGGGGAGTCTATTTCTGTTCTAGGATATTATAAAATAGTCTGTATCAATGCTTTCAAAGAAGGTAAAATAATTGATTTGTATTCTTTTACATATTAAGATGGTGATGGAATTCCCTGACAATGTGTTAAATCTTGATGGGCATCAGAATAATGGTGCACAACTGAAGCAGTTCATTCAGGTAAGTTTAAAAAATTAATGTTTTAAATGGCATGTGTGTGCATGAGCACGTGCGTGTATGTGTGTGTGTTTTAAGGAGTCAGATGTGAGCAATCATTTTATCTTACCTAGGGCTCTTTAGGTCTTAAGGTTCAGTGAGGTTGCTTTGTTTTACTATTGCTCCAGTTGCATTTACATCCCTGTGATGCAAAAGATTTGGTGGTGGTGTGTTACCATTTTACATGTCCATAAGGCGTTAGTTTCACTGGTTTAATTTTAAATTTAGTTTAATTTCCCTGTTTTTAAAAGATAGGACAGACAACTTTTCTTTGAGAACTTTGTTATTTTCTACAATTGTTTTCTTCGGTTAAAAAAAAAAACTTTGTGAATTTTCTGATTTTTATTTAATTCTTTTTTAAATTTTATTTTTTTATGGAAGTATGAGTTGACATACAATGTCATGCTAATTTTTGCTGTACAGCAGAGTGACTGGTTATACACATGTATACATTCTTTATATTCTTTTCCTTTATGGTTTGTCCCAGAAGATTGGCTATAGTTCCCTGTGCTGTACAGTAGGACCTTGTTGTTTATGCATTTTAAATATAATAGTTTGCGGGACTTCCCTGGATGTCCAGTGGTTAAGACTTTACTTTCTAATACAAAGGATGTGGTGTGAGTTCTGTCTCTGATGAGGAGCTGAGATCCTGCATGCCTCATGGCCAAAAAACCAGAATATAAACAACAGAAGCAATATTGTAACAAATTCAATAAAGATTTTTTTAAAAAGTAATGGTTTGAACAGTGTGATACTTTGTAAATATACTATATATGATCAGTATAAAGGAAGATAAATGGTTACTTTATTTCAAAATTGTTTCAACTTTTGGAGAAAACTTAATAAAATGTTAATTGTAAATATGATAATATCCTTTTGGGGAGTTACCTCTCTCACCCTTATTTATTTATTTTGGTAAACTGGATTATTGGTAAACTACTGGAAAATCCCATGGACGGAGGAGCCTGGTAGGCTGCAGTCCACGGGGTTGCACAGAGTCGGACACGACTGAAGCGACTTAGCAGCAGCAGCAACACTACATTACTTGTAGTATAACTATAGCTCCAGCCAAGTAGAAGTTATTTCCTGGAGTTTTTATCCATTTTCCTACATTCATATGCACCAGCATTTTAGTCACTCACTGCTGCTGCTGCTAAATAGCTTCAGTCATGTCCAACTCTGTGCGACCCCATAGATGGCAGCCCACGAGGCTCCCCCGTCCCTGGGATNAGTGGTCACTTGGTTAAAGAAGCAGGTCTTTGTGATGTTGGTTGGTGAAGGGAGGAGTCTTCTTAAGATCGCGTTCAGCTGAGTGGGTTTTTTAGTTTTTGCCTCAAATGGTCTCTTGGTCTTGACTTCACTCTTTGAGTGTGTATGAGTTTGTGGCCCTTGTCAGCTGGAAATAGAAGTTTGTCCTAGCATAGTATGTTTGATACATTTAACAATGCTTTAGTTAAGATATAAATGTGTTACTTTATTTCATTGTTTCAAAGGCATACTTTTTTCATATTTAACATCTCTAAAATTAGGATATTTCGTCTTCCAGTTACAATGGTTCTTTCCTAGTGGTACATAAGCTAGTGGTACCTAGTGGTACATAAGTTACTCCTTAAAATTAGTGGTGTCACAGATCAGTAAAACGTGGTGATTACTGATTTCCACTGTCTGACATCCCAAAACACCCTTAAGCTTTATGTATCTCTCATCCTCTGCAATGAATTTTGAGAACTGAATAAATATTTCAGTGTATTTTTTTCTGTTCATGATTAGAGCAAACATTTGCTATGTGTTGGGTATTATTCTGAGTATGTATCTGTATGTGTGTGTGTATATGTAAAGTGAAGTCATTATATATATAGTCATATATGTATATATAGTTATTTACATGATAAGATTTACTGTATTCTGTAGCTGTGAGGAATAACTGAAAATGTCAGGATTTTTAATGTAAGATATCAGGTTATTTCACTTACTAAGTGCTTTCATTAGCCATTACAACACACATTTTTAAATATAAGTTAATCCTCACAACCCATTCTATAAGAGATATTAAAAGTTACTACTTAATCTTATTTTACAAATAAGGAAGCTGAAAATCAGACTTAAGTAACTTGCCCAGAATTGTGACATAAATTGTAAATTGTAATAAAACTGCATTTGAATTCAGGTCTGCCTGACTTCAGTGCCCTTGCTTATAATGGCTATACCATTTCTGGCTTTAGAAACTGTAATTTAGAATCTTTTTTTTTTTTTAAACTTTTTGATGGAGGTGGGAGGGAGCAAATCTGGCTTTAGGGGAGTCTATTTCTGTTCTAGGATATTATAAAATAGTCTGTATCAATGCTTTCAAAGAAGGTAAAATAATTGATTTGTATTCTTTTACATATTAAGATGGTGATGGAATTCCCTGACAATGTGTTAAATCTTGATGGGCATCAGAATAATGGTGCACAACTGAAGCAGTTCATTCAGGTAAGTTTAAAAAATTAATGTTTTAAATGGCATGTGTGTGCATGAGCACGTGCGTGTATGTGTGTGTGTTTTAAGGAGTCAGATGTGAGCAATCATTTTATCTTACCTAGGGCTCTTTAGGTCTTAAGGTTCAGTGAGGTTGCTTTGTTTTACTATTGCTCCAGTTGCATTTACATCCCTGTGATGCAAAAGATTTGGTGGTGGTGTGTTACCATTTTACATGTCCATAAGGCGTTAGTTTCACTGGTTTAATTTTAAATTTAGTTTAATTTCCCTGTTTTTAAAAGATAGGACAGACAACTTTTCTTTGAGAACTTTGTTATTTTCTACAATTGTTTTCTTCGGTTAAAAAAAAAAACTTTGTGAATTTTCTGATTTTTATTTAATTCTTTTTTAAATTTTATTTTTTTATGGAAGTATGAGTTGACATACAATGTCATGCTAATTTTTGCTGTACAGCAGAGTGACTGGTTATACACATGTATACATTCTTTATATTCTTTTCCTTTATGGTTTGTCCCAGAAGATTGGCTATAGTTCCCTGTGCTGTACAGTAGGACCTTGTTGTTTATGCATTTTAAATATAATAGTTTGCGGGACTTCCCTGGATGTCCAGTGGTTAAGACTTTACTTTCTAATACAAAGGATGTGGTGTGAGTTCTGTCTCTGATGAGGAGCTGAGATCCTGCATGCCTCATGGCCAAAAAACCAGAATATAAACAACAGAAGCAATATTGTAACAAATTCAATAAAGATTTTTTTAAAAAGTAATGGTTTGAACAGTGTGATACTTTGTAAATATACTATATATGATCAGTATAAAGGAAGATAAATGGTTACTTTATTTCAAAATTGTTTCAACTTTTGGAGAAAACTTAATAAAATGTTAATTGTAAATATGATAATATCCTTTTTGGGAGTTACCTCTCTCACCCTTATTTATTTATTTTGGTAAACTGGATTATTGGTAAACTACTGGAAAATCCCATGGACGGAGGAGCCTGGTAGGCTGCAGTCCACGGGGTTGCACAGAGTCGGACACGACTGAAGCGACTTAGCAGCAGCAGCAACACTACATTACTTGTAGTATAACTATAGCTCCAGCCAAGTAGAAGTTATTTCCTGGAGTTTTTATCCATTTTCCTACATTCATATGCACCAGCATTTTAGTCACTCACTGCTGCTGCTGCTAAATAGCTTCAGTCATGTCCAACTCTGTGCGACCCCATAGATGGCAGCCCACGAGGCTCCCCCGTCCCTGGGATCTCCAGGCAAGAACACTGGAGTGGGTTGCCATTTCCATCTCCAGTGCATGAAAGTGAAAAGTGAAAGTAAAGTTGCTCAGTCGTGTCCCCCTCTTTGGGACCTCCGGGACTGCACCCTACCAGGCTCCTCCATCCATGGGGTTTTCCAGGCAAGAGTACTGGAGTGGGGTGCCATTGCCTTCTCCAACTCACTCACTGCAGGCTCCTCCATAGGTGAGATGGGCCTTGTTCTCTCCCACTGATCCGTAACACACCTGCTCACGCCTCCAGGTTGAGAATTGCTGCCCTAGATGATCACCATCCTAACTTGACTCATGCAGCTAAACATAGTATGTTGTTAAAGGTTGAAGAGGAGACATAGTAAAGCTACATTGTCTTTATTCATTTTTCTTTTGAAGTTTTTTGTTTTAAGTGAGAGTGCTATGCTTAATACACACATTGAACAAGCACTAGATTTCCAGCTGCAGGGTTTCTTTTTGCTGTGCTGGTCACCTACAAGCAGCTTTTGTTTTAGCTGTGCCGTGCAGCATGCAGTTCCCCAACTCAGGATTGAACCTATGCCCCCTGCACTGGGAACTCAGGGTCTTAGCTATTAGACCACCAGGGAAAGTCTATAAGCAGAGTTTTTTATACTTGAGAGTTTTTTATACTTGAGATTCTAAAACTGGGCTTGGGGGAGGGCAGTGTAAGGGTTGTGGAATAAACTCTGTGCAGCATGGATAAGGCTGACCCATCTCGCCTTCCTGACTCGGTTGCAGGTAGATGGCAGGCCCTGCCGCCAGGTTGTACTTACTGCACAAGGATAAGGAATCAGAAAGAGTAGTGAAAGTCATTTTATGTCTTCCTTTATGAACTCTTCTTTATTTTTCTTTCTCTTTTTTTCTCAGCGACATAGTATGCTTAAGCAACAAGATCTAAGTATTGCCATGGTGGTGACATCACGTGAAGTCTTAAGTGCACTTTCTCAGCTTGTGCCATGTGTGGGTTGTCGTCGCAGTGTGGAACGCCTCTTTTCCCAGCTTGTGGAGTCTGGAAATCCTGCCCTTGAACCCCTGACAGTGGGGCCCAAGGGAGTCCTGTCTGTAACTCGAAGCTGCATGACTGATGCAAAGAAGCTTTATACATTATTTTACGTACATGGGTGAGTATAATCAATTAGTAAACAATGGGTTCACTTAATTTTTAAACTCAGTGACAGTGGGTAGCTTTTTTGTAACTTTGACTGGGGCAAAGCTTGAGTTCAGATTTAACACAAGTAACTTCTGTGTGCCAGTGACTGTAAAGTTTCTTTTCTTGAGGGAGAGACAGGCAGTAAGCAAATACATACTTTGTCAAGAATGTTGTTACGAAGACAAACCAGTAAGAGCGAGAGAGAGAATGAGTGGGTAGAACTCACATGGACAGTGGTCAGGGAAGGCCTCTCTAATAAAATGACATTGCATATAGGCTAGAATAGAGTGAGGGAATGAGCCATGTAGTTACTTGGATGAAGCAGAGAAAGGGCAGCAGGGTAAAGGTTCAGAGATTGGAGTTTCCCCGGCGTGTTTGAAGAACAGCAAGGAAGCCATTGTGACTGGAGACAGATGAATGAAGGGAACAGTAATAAAAGATGAGGTCAGAGGAGCACTGAGAGGCCTAATTATGTGGTGCTATGTTGAAGTCTTTTATCTTAACTCTGAGACGGGAAGATTTGGGAAGGTTTTGAGCAGAGGAGTATGTGGTCTACCTTGGAGTTATGCTGCCTTTTACCTCTGTGTTATGAGTAAGTGGAAGGCAGAGAAACAAGCTGTTCAATAGTTCTTGCAAGAAAGAAGAGTGACCAGTATAGTGGCCACAGAGATAATGAGAAATGGCTGGATCCAGTAGTTGCAGTGCCTGGGCTAAGCTGCCCCGAGGCATGTGGGATTTTAGTTCCCCAACCAGGGATGGAACCTGAGTCCCCTGCACTGAAAGGCAGATTCTTAATCACTAGACCACCTTGGAAGTCCTAGGAGGGGCAATTTTGCAGAGCTGACTTTTGGGCATGTTAATTTGAGGTAGCAATTGGGGGTGCTAGTAGAGTTCAGAGAGTTCTGGCCTAGAGATATAAATTTGTGTCATCAGCATATGCATATATATATATACACACATACACACACACACACACACACATCCACACACCCACCTATGAGGTGAAATGTGATCACCAAAGGGTAAGTGGTGTGAATAGGAAAAGCGAAGCTGTCTGAAGCTGATGGTAGAGATTATGGATTTTTATTCTGCCTGAGAAAAGAAGCTTTGAAGGATTTCTGAATATAGATAGAACAACATGATTTTTGTCTTGAAAAGATGACTCCAGCTGCTAAGTGAAACGTATGATGTAAAGGCAAAGGGTAGATGGCAAGGAGACGATTTGGGAGCCCAACTGTTGGAACTGACTAAGCTAGAGAGGCGAGTTGGACAAGGGTCATAACAGTGGCGGTGATGAGAAATGATCTAATTCTGGGTATATTTAAGAGTTGACAAGCTTTGCTTATTGGTTGGATTTGGTTTGGATGTTTAGCATTATGTATTTCTATATTTGCATAAAATTTCTATTGAAGGCTCTTCGTCAAGGATAATGTATGTATGTTTATTTTTTAAAAACTTATTAGCTATATGAGCTAGGACTTTTAACAATTATTTTTATTTTGGCTGTGCTGGGTCTTCGTTACTACTCGAGCTTTACTCTAGTTGCAGAGAGTGGGGCTATTCTCTAGTTGTGGTGTGCGGGCTTCTCATTGCAGTGGTTTCTCTTAGGGAGCACGGGCTCTAGGGCTTGTGGGCTTTCATAGTTGCTGCTCCCGGGCTCTAGAGCACAGGCTTAATAGTTGTGGCTAATGGGCTTAGTTGCTCCATAGCATGTAGGATCTTGGCAGAACAGGGATTGAACCCATGTCTCCTGCATTGGCTCTCAGATTCTTTACCATTGAGCCACCAGGGAATCCCCTGTTTATTTTATTTTTAATTAACCTCTGCCGCCTCTTTTTTTTGGGGGGGGGGTGCATACTGCACAGCTTGTGGGATTTTAGATCCCTGAGCAGGAATTGAACCTGGGCTCTTGGTAGTGAGAGGTCAGAGTCCTAACCACTGGACCGCCAGGGAATTGTCAAAGATAGTGTAAGTTTA
The DNA here is from genome assembly GCA_006410615.1 of Neotragus moschatus. NCBI lineage: Eukaryota > Metazoa > Chordata > Mammalia > Artiodactyla > Bovidae > Neotragus > Neotragus moschatus. Next base: position 4,586,357 of record SJYA01002687.1, read on the forward strand.
GATATCTATGGTTTGTATAAGGGAGTATAGCTGAGTGTCAGGTAGCAATAAGTCATAAAATATTGGAGTGCCAGGCACACTGCTAGATACAATGCAGATGTAGGGATGAATGAGATGGATGCAGACTAAGCGAAAGAGCATGTTGAGTAGAGCAGGCCTTCTTCAACATTCTGATAGTCTGGGAATGGAATAGGAATAACATTGTATAGACTCTTGGGTTAGAGTTCATTTGAAGAGAATTTTTCAAAGTGATATGTCTATAATACTTTATACTTCTCATTAAAGGGCATAAAGATTTTGAAAATTCTAAAGAAAAATTAATGTTAATCAGACCTTTAATGGTTTATTTATTTTTTACTATGTATTTATTAGGTCCAAACTAAATGACATGATAGATGCTATTCCAAAAAGTAAAAAGAACAAGAGATGTCAGTTGCACTCCTTAGACACGCACAAACCAAAACCTTTGGGGTAAGTAGAATTGACTATCAAGATAATTTGTTAGTGTTAAGATTATAAATGTTGATCCTATTTGGTAAAAAGAGAAGAAACAATGCTAGTTTTATTTCATTAATTGTTTACACTGTAAAATAGAACACCATATAATTGGTCAAAATAAATATGTCTCCTAGTTCTTTTTGCATTGGGTCTATATAGGGTCTCAGTATAAGTTTGACTTCTAAAATTTATTTTCCCTTGTATTATATGTTTCAGAGAAGGGAGGTTGAGATCTTTGTGTAAATTTATGTAGCCAATATTAATTTTTTCAAAGTAGTGGTATCATTCTTTAACCTATGTAATAGTTATAATGTATAAATTATTTTTCTTGTCTTTCTTGTCTTTAGGTCTCCCTAATAATTTATCAAGGATTTACCAAAAAACCCTTGAGTTAGTTAAAGCAATGTGAATTTATGTAACTAATTTGCAGTTTTCTTCTTGGTTAGGTGCTACAGTGCCCAAGGCTGCCCCCTTCTCCCAGCTCAATGTCAAGTTTCCCCTTAAAAAGTACTTGGGGTTGGGGGTGGGTGGTAAGGAGAAGTCATGGAATTTGAAGGGAGTTTCTAAGAAGTAACTTTTGGGGAGAGTGGGATGATATAAAACTGTGTTCCTGAATTAATTTTAGAAGTTAGTTTATTGAACATCTCATTAGTATTGTTGACATTTTCCTCCCTGGTAAAAAGATCTGGATGACCAGGTGGTGGTATGTCAATAATCTCTCTTTCCCCCCATACTTAGGAACAAAAAAGTTTTTTTAAACTTTCATCATGAAGACTGTCAAACATATAGAAAAGTAGAGAGACTATACAAGGACTCTGTTACCCCTGAATACCTTTACCCAGACTCAGTTGTTATCAGGATTTGCCAAGTTTATTTCATTTGTTTGCCTTTTCCTTTGCTGAAGTATTTTAAAGCAAGTTCCAGACATCATGTTATTTTACTACTACATTCATCTCTAAATACAGTGACATTTTCTTTCATGATAGTGCCATTATAACACCTAACAAAAGCTTAACTACAATAATCTAATACCCAGTTCATATTCACGTTTCACTGACTCTCTCTGAAAGTGTCTTCTTACACTGATTTGTTAGAATCAAGATTTACATAAGAGTCACATATGATTTCTAAATGTGAGAACTCTAAACGCAGTAAAGCTCTGTACAACCTCAAATGGTTATCTAAGGATAATTATTTCACATACCTGATTTACCAGTATCTTTAAAGAATTCCTGACTCTCTGAGTGCAGAATTTAGTCTGATTTTCATTGGACAGTAACCTTTACCTGAATAACCTGTTGACTAAAACCACAGAGTAGTCTGATACAATACAAAGGCTGACTTCTGTTTCTTGATTATGAATATTTGTCACTGAGGAGCTGAAAAGCAAGAGCTACCCCACATCGTAAACATCTGTGCTCATTGCTACCTTCCTACAAAGACCAGTCCTTCCACTTTTGCTCTGGATTCCACTGCTCTCTTGTTCTCCTTGACTTTGCTTCATAGATTATCTGCTTTCATTAAATTGACATACAGCTGTGTTTGCCTATGTTTCAGCTTAGAAATAAAAAAACATACCTCCGCAGACTTCACATCCAACATCAGCTCTAGCACCACCACATAGGAAGCCAAATGTTTTGGAAGGTTGTTTGCCGAATTATGCAATCAGTGTGAGTGGAGTTAGTTGATCTTAAGCAATACCACCTAAGGTAGTTTCAGTTATTCCCCATGCCACGTGGATAGCTGGTCAGAGAGTATAGTCTGCTTAGCCAAGACTTCTCCTCCTCCACTTTGGATGGTCACCACCATTCTGTGGTACTATGACTTTTTGTATTTTTCCACTGTTGTTCCTCCCTTTCATTTTCTTCAGGGGAAGGTATAATACAGTTAATTAGGTTTTAGCCTAACCAATAGTAACGGTCCAGTTCAGTCTTTCTTAGAGTATTCTCATATTCATACAAGCAAACCCAAATTATTGTCTGGGAGTAAGTGTGTGGTCTGAAAGAAAGGTCTAGGCCCGGGTTGTAGGCCTGTAGCTGATGAGTGATGTACCTCTACTCTTGAACAGCACAGGGATTAGGAGCACAGACCCTCCACACAGTGGAAAATTTGAGTGTAACTTCTAGTTGGCAACTTGATATATTTTACATGGTTCCTTCATGTCCTCATACTCAGTAACTGCAGATTGTGCAGTGCTGTGGTATTTACTATTTAAAAAAATCCATGTGTAAGTTGACCTGCGCAATTCAGCCTCGTGTTGTTCAGTGGTCAGCCGTATAAGATCACCTACAGGAAAAGTAGGGTAGCAGCAAGGAATGCTGAGGACTTCAGTTTAATGGTAGGAAAGAATAAGTCTAAAGAAACGTGAGAGAGTGGCCAGAGAGGCAGGAGGAAACCATGGGAAAAGAGTGTTTTGGGGGCAGGGACTTGGACAGCTGTGTTGAAGGTTGCTGAGTTATCAAGGGCCTCAGAGTCCACTGGATATAGCAACACCAAGATAATTGGTGATCTTGATGAGCAGATCTGTGGTTGAATGGATCAGAATCCAGATCAGAATGTGTAGAAAAATGCATGCATTGCAGGGTTTTAATGGACTAAGCTGTCAGTGGAAAGTATAGAAGTAGAACAAAGAAGTGAAAAGACTTCCTTTTTCAGAAAGCTTGATCTTGACAGGAAGAAGTGGTATAAAGACATTTGGTTTGGAGAGATTACCGATAAAATCTTGATTTGAGTTATAGAATTTTCAAGTTGTTTTAGAATAATGGTTTCACATTAGGATGGTATAATAGTCATTCCCCAGCCTTTTTCATCAATACTGAGAATTTGAGAGTTATGTGGATCACTGAAGCATAATTGGAAAATTCGAAATTTGGGAGATCAGAGTAGAAGGATGTAACATGCAAGGCAGAGCAGGAGTTGAGGTGTTTGCTTCAAAAACAAGGACCGTTCACCCTTTCTTGAGCCCTTGTGAGATGGGACTAGGGAGCTGAATTGTATGTCTGATCTTATATGGTGGGCAGGGGGTTGAGAAATACCTATTTAGCTATAGAAAGTAGGTTAAGTAAAGATTCAGAAGTGTTTCCATCTCAAGCATCCCAGGTAATGAATTTCTAGGACTAGTGAGACCTGCAGAAGAACAGGCAGGAGCCAGTTGTTCAGAATCATGAAAAATCAAGAAGACTATCACTGAATGGAAAATAGAAACACATTTCTCTTGGAATGCACATCTGCAACAAAGCAAAATGCGTGACCAGCGCCACATTGAAACCTGTGGGGGAGGGAGAGTCTGGGAAGTTTTTAGTAAGTTTTAAAAAAATTATTTGTGTAGTACTACTAATTTAGGCTGTGTAAAGTGTTCATTTTAGTATGCTATCTTTATTTTCAAAAATTTAAAATTTTCTTTGCTATAATTAGATTAATCTATGACTTTCCCAACTACTTGTAAATGTGAAGGTAGATAAGAATTTTGTTGCCATGGGCTAGCTATAAAATCACATTAAGTAGATCAACACTTGTTAACATTTTCAGTTTGTGGAAAGTTGATCCGTGTATAGAAGTGAAAATATTTTATAATTTTTTCAGCCCTTTTGACTTTAACATTCCAAGTAGATATGCTCATAAAATGCTTACTATATTAAACAGTTGCTATCTTGATAAATGTAAATGTTAAATTATTATCAAGTAAACGTAATAGTTGAGCACACGTTTTTGTGTAAAGATATGAGCTCCTGTATAAATAACATTTTAATATGGTTAAAGTAAATATGTAATTATATACAAATTTGCAAACTTACCCTACTAATATATCTTAATGTATTAAAGAGTTCATGATCTTAATTTAGACTATAGAAATTATTCCTTCAGATTATCTCAGTGTCACTAAGCTTTGTACTGTACTGTACTACAGTGAAGGGAGCAGTAGCAGTGTCAGTTCAGAGAAGTTAAGTACAGATAAGAGGAGTAGTGAAGACCACAGGAAGGACAGCAAGTGTAGGATCATTTTCCATTATGGACCTTTCCAGGGAACAGCCAGGTAAAATCAAGCACTCCTTTACTCCGCTTTTTAACATGTTTTTCCATTATATATTCCTCCACCTCACTAAGATTTGTTTCTTTCTGCAGAGGTTGTTGGATGGACGTATGGGAACTAATGTCCCAAGAATGCAGGGATGAAGTAGTTTTAATTGACTCTAGTTGTCTTTTAGAAACACTAGAAACATATCTGCGAAAACACAGGTAAGTCCAAAGGTCATGATGATGTAGTGGGAAGATGCTTTAGGTGTCAGTCACCTTCTTCCTGTAATAGTACTCTAGCCTTCCCTTTAATACCTGACACCAGGCGGAGCTTAGTGTTAGGGCAGGAAGTTCCTTTATGCCATGATGTTGGCCTTCTTGTGTTTTACCTGTTGGTTCCAGGCCAGCCTTTCAAGGAACACAGAGTAACTGTGAATCGAATAAAGTGTGCTTAATCACTGTGGAAATTCTTGTATTCCTTGTTTTTGATGGAAGTGTTTCATGATGTCATTTTCAAAATTAAAGTTAAAATAGCAGCTTTTACTTAGTAATATTTTCAATTATTTTTTCTTTGTCAAGAGCTAAAAATAGAGTTGGAAATCGTGTGCTTCATGCATTATAAAAGTAACTTCAGATTTTTCTTTTTAGAATACTACTTTACAAAGAATTTTCCAAGTGTCATTAACATTTGCAAATTTGTAGGGAGGGAGAGTGCAGTAGAAAGGAAACCCGTAAAGGAGTCATCTAGAGGTAGTGTTCTTGGGGAGAGTTGCACTCTTTCAATAAAAATTTGTCACGTGTTGGGTTTGTGGTTGTGTGTTCTTTGACTTTGGGACAGATAAACACAATTACTTTGGGGATGCTTCTAGAAAACACGTAAATTATAAAAAACTGGCATTATCGAGGTTGGCCATTCTTATGGCAATGAGCTAATGATTTAATCTGCATACTAAGTTTATTAAGTGTTATTTTTTCAATTACAAGCTTTCTTGTTTTTTGCCTTTTTGGTTGATTGTACCCAAAAGAAGAGAGAATGTCAGTTATTTGGAGTTTGGGAAGTAAACGTAAAACATATGAATGTATAGGTCCATCATAGATACCTTTCTTTTTCAATATGAATTGATCCTTATATTCAGTATGAATTGGCCCAAAAGAGCTTTTTTGGGTGATAAATTACTAGTTATTAGAGCTAACATTTTTGAATTTCCTATATTGGCTGTAGATATTTCCTGTGTTTGGGGGACAGTATTTTATAGGAAAGGTGGAGTCTGTTTTATAAATATATTAAGGATTCAGGGGAAGAAGTATGATTAGAAGCAGTTAAGGAAAATTGCAGTGAATCTGGGTTCTACTGATTATAACTTTGTACAGATTACTTTTCTGTGCGTCCATGTTTTTCTTTTTTAAGACAAAATAATAGTAGTAGTCCTATAGAACTTATAAGACTAAATTTTTCAGGACTGATGATATGTAGTAAGACTTAGAGCAGTATCTGGCACATGGTAAGCACACCAGGGAATATGTGTCTGCCAGATTTGCAAGTCCTTGTTATTCCTGTGTATCTAGTTATTATTTTAGGTACAGTTTGAGTTTTTGAGGTACAGTCAGTTGAAAATGATTTTTAAAGGTCTGAATAGTGGATGTTCTTGGCACATCTATTTTATTTAATAGATTTTTCTGAGCAGGGTATAATAAAGATTTTTATAACACTATTTAGCCAGTTAAGTATTATAATGGTGCATTATTAGAAATTAGTTGTTAGAAACTCTGAAACCTCTGTCTTAAGAAACTTTTTTTTTTTTAATTTGTGTGCAAGGTTACTTTTGAAAACAGGAAAAATCACTTTCATTCTTACAGCTTCCGTATAAAATTTTAAATGACTGTTTGCTTACGTGTATGCTACTTAACGATTATGTACAGTCAAACATCATGGGGAAAATATTTCAAGTTTTATTATTGGTATATATGATATTTAGCCATTTATTTACTAAAAAAAAGTCAATTACCATTTATAGCCTCAAAATGTCGAAGTAATTTTATTTCTGTGTCTAAGGCCATTTCTCCCACCAAGGGGAAGACTTTTTAAAAATTATAATTAAAAATACATAACAAGCGTTTACCCTCTTAACAGTTTTTAAGTGTATAGTATAGTACTGTTAACTGTTTACTAGCTGTTGTGCACTGGATCTCTAGAACTTTTTCATCTTGCATGACTGAAGCTAAACCCACCCATTGAATAAAAACTCCTCATTTCCCCCTCCCTGCACCTCCTGCCAGCCACCGTTCTGTTTTCTGTTTGAGTTCAGTTACTTCATATAACTCATATAGGTGGAATCATGCCATATTTGTTTTTTTTGTTTAGCTTATTTCACTTAGCATAATGTCCTCAAGGTTTACCCATCTTTTAACAGATGACAGAATAAGAGAACCCTTATCTCTTTTTCAGGATGAATAACGTCCCGTTGTATATATACACTATGTCCATCTATCAAGGGACATTTAGGTTGTTCCCACATCTTGGCTTTTGTGAATAATGCTGTAGTGAACATGGATGTGTGCCAAAAGCTCTTTGAGATTCCGTTTTTAATTCTTTTGTATGTGTTCCCAGAATTGGGATTGCTGGATTATATGGTAATTCTATTCTTAATTTTTTAAGGAAATCCTATACTATTTGCCATGCTGGCAGCCAGCTTATAATCTTGTCAACAGTGTGCAAGGAAGGGTTCCAGTTTCTCCAGATCCTTGCCAACACTTGTTATTTTCTAATTAAAATATATGTATATTAAATAATATACATACATATTATATATATATTGGGTTGTGCTGGGTCTTAGTTGATGCACTTGGGATCTTCAGTCTTCATTGCGGCATTAGGGCTCTTTAATTGGAGCCTGTGAACTCTTAGTTGTGGCATGTGAAATCTAGTTCCCAGACCAGGGATTGAGCCTGGGCTCCCTGCATTGGGGGTGCAGTCTTAGGTGCTGAGCCACCAGGGAAGTGTCTCTTTTCTAATTTTTGACAGTGGCCATACAGTGGGCTTGAGGTGATTTTGTGTGGTTTTGATTAGCATCGCCCTGATTATGATGAAGACTAGTGATGTTGAGCATTTTGTCATGTACTTACTAGCCTATCTTCTTTGAAGTGTCTGTTCATGTCCTTTGTCCATTTTTTAATCATACTCTTTTTTTTTTTTTTTTTTTTGTTATTGAATTGTGAGAGTTCCTTATTCTATACATTAACCCCTTACCCAGTGTATGGTTTGTAAATACTTTGTTCCATAGGTTGTCCTTCACTCTGTTGTTTCCTTTACTGCACAGAAGTTTTTAGGTTTGATGTAGTCTCATTTGTCTATTTTTCCTTTTGTTCCTTGTGCTTTTGATTCCATATGCAAGAACTCATCACCTATTCCATTGTTACATGTTCTCTAGTAGTTTTACAGTTTCAGGTCTTAATATTTAGGTCTTTAATTTTGAGTTAATTTTTGTACATTTCTGTGTCTCTTTTTTAGTGAAACAGTGATTTAACTTTACTTGCCAACGTGATTGCTTCTGTTTACAAGTGGGCTTAGAGCTTCTGTTTTAACAAATACTCATTTCAAGAAACAGAGTTATCTGCTATTGGGTCAAAAGATGTGCATAACAAAATAATTGCATGACATTGTAAGGGTAAATGCTGTAATAATAAGTGTAAGTCAGAGATAATAGAAATATAGGAAGGTTGAATTTTAGTTATGGACATTGCAAGAGGCTTTTTTAAGGATGGGTATGATTTAGGCAAATGGAGATGAATGTGGAGGGGAGTGGGGAGGAAGCAGAAGGAAAAAAAGACTTTGTAGTAGGGACGCATCAGTTATGTACAAAGTAGTCCATTGTACATGGAAGCGACCTAAATGTTCATTGACAGATGAATGGATTAAGAAGATGATGTGTGTGCCCATGCATACACACCATGGAATACTGCTCAGCCAGAAAAAAGACCAGAATGATGCCATTTGTAGCAGCATGGATGGGCCTAGAGATTAGCATACTGTGTGCTTAGTTGCTCAGTTGTGTCTGACTGTTTGTGACTCCATGAACTGTAGCCTGCCAGGCTCCTCTGTCCATGGAATTTTCTAGGCAAAAATACTGAAGTGAGTTACCATTTTCCTCCACGGGATCTTCCCGACTTGGTGATCAAATCTGCATCCCTTGTGTCTCCTGCATTGGCAGGTGGATTCTTCACCACAGGGCCACCTGGGAAACCCCAGAGATTATCATATTAAGTGAAGTAAATCACAAAGGCAAATTCCATATGATATCACTTATATGTGGAATCTAAAATATGATACAAATCAACTTACTTACAAAACAGAAATGGACTCACAGACACAGAAAACAAACTTACGGTTACCAGAGGGGGAAGAAAATAGGGGAGGGATAAATTAGGAGTGTGGGGTTAGCAGGTACACACATTGCTATGTATAAAATAGAAACCAACAAGATCCTACTGTATATGTGGCACGGGAATTATATTCAATATTCTGTAATAAACCATTATGGAAAAGACTATGGAAGAGAATCTCTGTGTGTCTGTGTGTGTATCTGAATCACTGTGGTATACACCAGAAACTAACACAACATGGTACATCAGCTATACTTCAGTTAAAGAAAACAAAAGTAGTTCGTTTGTGTATATGTTATGGGTATGGGGGCAGGGTAGTGTAGAGAGACCATAAAGGGAGAGGTGAGTCTTGGGAAGAAATCTGGAAATAGTAGGTTGGGTAAGAGAAGAAAGCACCAGAGGCCTTAACGAGTTTGAACTTTATTCGTAGATGGTGGGGAGGTTTTTAAGCTGAGAGTGAGGTAATGAGATGTTTTAAAAAATTATTTTGGTGTGAGAGATGCATTAGAGCTAGTAAGAATGGAGGCAGGGAAATGTATTAGGAAGCTTTTTTTTTTTTTTAAATTGACTAGACAATTTAAAACAGGGCAGTGGGAGTTGAAAAGAAGTAACCTTCCTCAGTGTAAGAAAGAATTGATACCAATTGGCTCTACCCCTAAAAGCGGGAGTTGAAAAGAAGTAACCTTCCTCAGTGTAAGAAAGAATTGATACCAATTGGCTCCACCCCTAAAAGCAGGAGTTGGAAGGAACTAGGGAGGAGTTGGAATTACCTGAGGGTCCATCCTGGGTAACTGTGTAAATGGTGATTTCTTAACACCTGTGGCAGAGAACAGAGCAAGGGAACCATGTTGCCCTTGGTTTGGGGCATCTTTGTTGTCCTGCATTTTTCAGCATGGGTCTGGCCTTCAGGCAAGGACAGAGCCTTGAGCGGAGCTGTGGAGTTGACATGTTGATGGGAACCGCTGTGGGAGTAGATAAGCTCACCTGGATAGATGAATTTAAATCACAGAGAGCAAAATTTCCTCATTCCATCACAGCTGATCTTCTCAGAGAGCCAGTTACTAATATTGTGAGCCTGGCTTTTTCACCTGACCGAATTCTTCCTTATTTTAGGACTTCAAAAATAGACCAGACTCTATTTTTTCTTTTCTGATTGAATGATGTTTGGTTTCTAGAAGAAAATGTTGTCATCCTACTTCACATACTCTTCTGTACTTTTACCACATTAGGTACACCTAAGTTGAAACCACATTTCTACATATGTGTTGTATATATTATTTAGTGTGTGTTGAGAAACATACTTTTTTGTGTGCATAGAGGAAAGAATTTGACATTTAGGAAATTACCAGTAAACTAAAAATACACGTACCACTTTCCCATTCTTCTTGCCCTCCCCACCCTACATATTAATACTTAGCTAGTGATGTATTGATCAAAATGTAAACATTTGAATCGAGGTTTACTGGTTGAAGATACTGTTTTCAGAGACTGAAAGGAGAGGGATCCTAGAATCATTGGTTGGTAGCCTCTCTTGTTTTATTTCTGACCTGCACAGATAGCTTGTGAAGTGAAGATACATAGTCCTTGGCAACTAATATCTTCTGAGCATGTATTTTATGAGCTAACAGGTATTTTTCTGCTTCATTCTTTTAGGCCCATGTGTTTCTCTAGTTTAAAAATCATTTATAAGTGGAGAACTAGATCTAGCTGTGTAGTCCCTACATGTGTATTTACCTTCTATGTGTATGACTTCAGTGTGTGGAGGCTTTTTTAATGCCCTGTATGGGAGGCGAGTGTCATTGTCTAGTATACTGTTAAATACCTCGTGAAATAACCCAGCCAGTTCTTAATTTTGAAATTTTTCTTTTCAACAGGTTTTGTACTGATTGCAAAAATAAAGTCCTGCGAGCCTATAATATCCTTATTGGTGAACTTGATTGCAGCAAAGAGAAGGGCTACTGTGCTGCACTTTACGAAGGCTTGCGGTGCTGTCCACACGAGCGACACATTCATGTTTGCTGTGAGACAGACTTCATTGCACATCTTCTGGGTCGTGCTGAGCCAGAGTTCGCAGGAGGGTATGAGTATGTAATTTGCTAGAATGGGCTATCTAGCGCTTTGCTTCATTTTATCCTTCTGCCTCAGTACATATGTGTGTAAATTAAAGTGTGCCTGTACAGATTTTGCTTTCTTTAAAATATGCATTTAGTTGACTAAAAAAAAGAAGAAAGTGTTGATCCATTGTCTGCTCATTGTTGCTTGAAGTAGGAATTCCAGCTTTTTTTGGCTTTCATTGTTATAGCTTATCATTTTCACTTGAAAATGATTAGAAGGGATTTTTTTCTTCCCCTCCATCCATGCATTTCCATGTTTAAATTTTGTTTATAATGATGGTTTTTGCATAGGAAATGAGATCTTTGCAACAGGGGTTTAAGAACTTCACTGAATGTAATTCATGAACTGTGGCTGATATTATTAAATTACAGAGGAACCTAAAATTTTATCTCTGGCTTTGTTGTAAAAATCAGGAATAATTGTTCACAGAATACATCGAACCCACTCTCGCTCTGTTTTGTGTATTAACTGTCATTTGAGTGCCTGTTTTCTGCTAGGCATTTAGAATACAAACACCACTTCTGTGACTGAAGTTTGTGATCATTTCTAGTAAAGACTAGCCTAGAGGGATTGAATCACTTTAGCATTGTCTTTCTCCATTCCCCATCAAAAAGAACAAAAACCAAGTAGGCATTTGGTATAATTGGAAGGTGAACTGTCCCGCTTGCTATGAGCTGGGCATTTAAATATGTGCCGTCTCTGTACCCCCAAAAACATCTCTTTAGGGCCAGTTCCTGAATTACCTTCTTTTTAGCAATATTAGGACTAAGTTCTACTTGCATGTATATTTTGCATTGGTAATATACATGTGTGCTTGTGTATTTATAAATATGTTGAGTTTGAATGTATAAATGTCTTGTTATTAGTTTGTTTACTAGATATGCAGATTATGTTTAAAACCTGAACCTGCAGAGAGGTGTCATCGATCTCTTACTGTTTCAGCTTAAGAACTGTAGGAAACGTGTGATTTATTCTCCTTTATAGGAGAAGAGAAAGGCATGCTAAGACAATAGATATAGCTCAAGAAGAAGTTCTGACCTGCTTGGGAATTCATCTTTATGAAAGACTGCATCGAATCTGGCAAAAACTGCGGGCAGAAGAGCAGACATGGCAGATGCTTTTCTATCTTGGTGTTGATGCTTTACGCAAGAGTTTCGAGGTAAGAACAGTGGACTGCTTCAGTGTCTGGACTGCTTAGTTGGAAGATGGACTCTTTTTCTTTTTAATTACTTATTTCTTGATTGTACTGGGTCTCTTTGCTGCGTGAGGGCTTTTTTCATGTGGCCTTCTCACTGATGGCTTCTCTGGTCGCACAGCACAGGCTCTAGGTGCACGGGCTTCAGTAGTTGCAGCCTGCAGGTTCAGTAGTTGGGTCTCCCGGTCTCTAGAGTGTGGGTGGGCTCAGTAGTTGTGGTGCATGGGCTTCTCTGCCCTGCCGCATGTGGAATCTTCCCAGACCAGAGATCAAACCCCTGTCCACTGCACTCGCAGGCAGATTTTTATCCACTGGACCACCACGGAAGTTGTGAACTGTGGACTGAATCTTAATGTTAATCGCTGCTCTCACCTTGCCTTAGAGAGCTGTGATCCACTGGTCATGGCTCTGGATGGTTAGGAGAGGAGTTTGCTGGAGAGCTGGAATTTAGAACAAGTTTGTGGATTTTTCTTTGTTTTTTAAACCTGTCACACTGCCAGCCTTGATTTTTAGACATTTTCAGAGTAGAGAACTGAAATTGACTATTATTTAATGAGAAGCTGCTATGAAACATATCTATTGACAACTTAAAAGCAGCCCAAAAATAAGCATCAAAATTAGAAACATCTAATGAGTCCCAGTTTGCCTGCTTCTTTCCAATAATATGAAGTAAATGCTGTCTGAATGCCATGATATGAGAGCTATTTTTTAGAAGCACACTGAAGGCTCTTTATAATGCTGGTATTGGGTTTTGTGTTGTGATTTAGTAATGTCTTTTTTCAGTTTTGCTCTGTAGAATATAAATTTTTGGCTAGTGAATATTCTGTTATATTCTAGGGCAGGGTCATGTCATAACTGTTTAACTGGTCACCTGTCTCTTTTGAGAATGGTATGAGAACTATAAACTCTTTTTCAAAAGCCCATCCTTGGACTTTAAACATTGTTCTGGGGAGTCTGAGGAGATGTGTGTTCATTCTTGCCAAAAAGATTTCTTATTCCTTTTCTCTTTGTATATTTGTGTCTTCAGAAACTAGATCATTTAATCAGGTTAAATAGTGTTCTCATTGTATGAAGAAATAGGATGAATGTTTACTGTGTTAAAATTCTGAAATTTAGAATTAGAATATTTCTGGATTCAAACTGGAGTATGTGTAAGTCTCCCTTTCCCATAAGAGTTAGTTGTACATTCATTTCCTGATATTTTAAGACTGTCATCATTTAAGGTATTAAAATTTAAAATTCTTTTTGGGGATTGCCAGAAAAAATTGCAGCATGAAATGCCGGTTTCTGTGTGTGTGATATCATTTAAATTAACACGTGAGAATTTCCTTGGAGAATAAAGAGAAGTTTGAGCCAGTATTCAGTCTCAGCTTTGCTTTTATAATAGATGACTGTGGAAAAAGTACAGGGTATTAGTCGATTGGAACAACTTTGTGAAGAATTTTCAGAAGAGGAACGAGTAAGAGAACTCAAGCAAGAAAAGAAGCGCCAGAAACGGAAGAATAGACGAAAAAACAAATGTGTATGTGATATCCCTACTCCCTTACAAACAGCAGATGAAAAGGAAGTAAGCCAAGAGAAGGTAGTACTCCTTAATATTGACTTGACTATATGGCTTTTTTTCTAGATTTCAGCACTTTCACTGTGCTTTCTCAGAACATGGGTTCCTCTGGCTTGTACGTTGGCTTTTTTTCTTACTAAAGTCAGTATAACAACCTCTTTATGTCATTTGTTTTATAAAGACAATGTTCAATAATTGGTAGTATCTTACTGTCTGACCTTAGTATTCTGTTAGATCAAAGCCCAAATGTGAAAAGTTATCTCCATGCGTGACCTAGAGCAGTTCTCAACTTCTGGCCTCAGGACCTCTTCTCATTCTTAAAAATTAGGGTGCCTAGTGAGCTTTCGTTTATGTGAATTATACTTATCAGCATTTATTGTATTAGAAATTAAAGTGGAGAAATTTAAAGTTATTTGTTAATTATTTTAAAAATAAGCCATGGCTTATTAAAGCCATTAAAGCCATGGCTTTAATAAGCCATGTTATTAAATGTTAACATTGAATAACATATTTTGAAAAAGAACCCGCTTTCTAGGAAAATTTGAGAAGGGTGGCTTTACTTTATATTTTTACAAATCTCTTTAATATTTGGCTTAAAAGGAATCAGATAGATTCTCTTTCTCTGTTTCTGCATTCAGTCTGTTTGCATATGTTGCTTGGTAGAAGCATGTGAATAAAGTCTGACTTCACTCATACATGGTAGGAAAAGGGGAGAGGAATATTTTAATATAAAACTTTTTAGATAGTTGTGGATATTCTTCTTTGGCATTATAACTTGACAGGTGGTAATTTCGTAAAGATTTTTTATAGTGTGGAACCTGACACCTTAAAGTGACCTTTCATACTTGTAAAATCCATCAGCAGTTTGAATAGATTTTATTCATGCATGATTCTATAACATCATGCACTGGTCATTTGAAAACATAATGGTTCACTGAGGTAGGCACATCTCCCCAGATGTTGACATTTCATTACATAGTATCAGACAATCATGTTAAAACCACTGTTCTTCCCATTAGAAAGATCTTAAGCTTCAATCTCATTGTGCTTATATATACAAGTTTTCAAAATTCTAATTGTAGTTTGAAAGTTTAAATTTTATCAGTGACAACACATACTGTCTGTTTTTTTCTTTTAAAGCTAGATTGACTTCATTTATTTTTGAGAAAATGTCTTTAAAATATTCAAATCTGAATAACCATAGTTTGTCTCTTATCCTCTCTTTCAAGTGAAGTTAGTATTCTAGCTAGTTTATTTTGCAACTCAAACTATTGCACAGGTACTTCTTGAGACAGTCATACATTGATGTTCATCAAAAATGCTTTAAGCATTCTTCTCATTTCTCACAGACTAATAAAAAGACCTCTACTTCATGAGTTGGTATTTAATAAAATTAATATTTTTAGTGCTGCATGCATCAAAGACATTTATAAGTGAAATATCCTTTTATCTCTGTTTATTTCCGATGAGAATGCTTGGCAAGTGAAGTATACGGTGACTGTTGCTATACACTTTGGTTGCTTCTGTCTTGGTTTATGCTAAAGCACCAGCAGTTTTTCCCATCACTGCTTTTAAACCGTTAGTGTAAGTGTCAAGACAATGAAGAAGGCAAATCACATCTTAGTGTTAGGATGAAAAGAGCCAGCAGACCACACTTTTGAGAACAGTTGTCCTAGACTTTCCTGATACCATTGGTTCTAGTTGGTTCTTGGTTTTTAAATGAATTAATGATCTTCATGAGAATAGTTTTTTTTTTTTTTTTTAATTTTTATCTTTAATTAGTTAATGTTGAGGAAATTAAAATATAGCCATATGGAGGTAAAGATTTTTACTGTCTCTTCATATTGATCCTTAAAGGAAACAGACTTCATAGAAAACAGCTGCAAAGCCTGCGGCAGCACTGAAGATGGTAATAGTTGTGTAGAAGTAATTGTTACCAATGAAAATACATCCTGTACCTGTCCTACCAGTGGCAATCTTTTGGGGTCTCCTAAAATAAAGAAAGGTAAGTAAATAGTTTAAAAAATACTAACTCTTAAGTTTATTCTTTCTTTTAAATACAAGATCTTTTAGAGAGCCTGTAACCTAAAGGTTAGGAGGTGCTTTAAGGACCCAAGAATATCATATAATTTAGTCAAACACTTACAGTATTTGATTTGTTAAACAATAAGGAAGTAAAAAACCATAAGTCTCCAGTCACGTTTTCATTATTTAATGTACTTTTTACTTTCAGTAAGCCATCGGTTTTGAAATTTTTAAGTAGTCTCCATTTCGGTTATCCGTGTCTCAGTATATTTATTGGCATGTTAATAGTAACTCACTTGATTTGTTCTCAGGCTTATCGCCACACTGTAATGGTAGTGATTGTGGATATTCATCTAGCATGGAAGGGAGTGAAACAGGCTCTCGGGAGGGTTCAGACGTCGCCTGCACTGAAGGCATTTGTAATCATGACGAACACGGTAGGTTCAGATTATGCTTCCCAATTATTTCTGCTACATGGCTGAGTTAAGCACATAAATAAGAAATTACTGATTTCTGCAGGTGATGACTCCTGTGTTCATCACTGTGAAGACAAAGAGGATGATGGTGATAGTTGTGTTGAATGTTGGGCAAATTCAGAAGAGAACACCACCAAAGGAAAAAATAAAAAGAAGAAAAAGAAAAGCAAGATGTTGAAATGTGATGAACACGTAAGTGTCATAAAGTGTCATTCTTAAACCTTCGCTCTTTTCCTGGGAGTGGTTTAGTTGCTGCACACCTTAGTCACGAGGCTTTTTTTTTTTTTTTTAGAATGAATACCTATGCAGTTCCGTTGATTGCTCATCCTATGATTTTTATAGGCATGTGTGTCTGATGTGTGGTTGTTTGTTCAACAGTCCATGTGCGACATAAATCCAATTCATTTTTTCACAGTAGTTTTTAATCTGTTAGCTCTGTGATCTTGAGCAGTTTGCTTGATCTGTTTTCCCTGCTGTAAAATGGGGATAATAGTCTCTGTCAGATCAGATTTTGTGAAGATGAAATGAGATTATATTGATGGGTTACATAGTGTTTGTGTGTGTGTGCTCAGTTGTGTCTGACTTTTTGTGACCCCCTGGACTGTGACCCCCTGGACTGTAGCCTCCCACAGCCTCCTCTGTTAATGGAATTTCCCAAGCAAGAGTACTGGAGTGGGTTGCCATTTTCTACTCCAGGGGATCTTCCTGACTGAAGGATCGAACCCTTATCTCTTGTGTTTCTTGTGTTGGCAGGCAGATTCTTTACCACTGAGCCACCTGGGAAGCATAGTGTTTGCTGTGCAGTAAATGCCTAGTAACTGCCCGCTGTTGCTGCTGTTCTGTATTCCTGGTGAAATCTTAACATACTCTCGGGGCATGCATTTTTTTCTTTAAAAAATAGTCACTGCTATTATGCTCTGCCTTTTGGGGCTTCCTTGGCTCAGTGGTAAAGAACCTGCCTGCCAGGCAGGAGACTTGGGTTCTATCCCTGGATTAGGAAGATTCCCCTGGAGAAGGAAATGGCAGCCCACTTCAGTATTCTTGTCTAGGAAATCCCATGGACAGAGGAGCTTGGCAGGCTGCAGTCCCTGGGATCGCAAAGAGTCCGACACGACTTGACAACTAAACAACCACCACCTGCCTTTTTACCTGAGAGATACTTTTGCTGTGGTTTCAGATCCAAAAGCTAGGAAGCTGTATCACAGATCCAGGTAATCGAGAGACCTCAGGAAATACCGTGCACACAGTGTTTCACCGTGACAAGACCAAAGATGCACATCCTGAAAGCTGTTGCAGCTCTGAAAANACTTTTTGTGACCCCCTGGACTGTGACCCCCTGGACTGTAGCCTCCCACAGCCTCCTCTGTTAATGGAATTTCCCAAGCAAGAGTACTGGAGTGGGTTGCCATTTTCTACTCCAGGGGATCTTCCCGACTGAAGGATCGAACCCTTATCTCTTGTGTTTCTTGTGTTGGCAGGCAGATTCTTTACCACTGAGCCACCTGGGAAGCATAGTGTTTGCTGTGCAGTAAATGCCTAGTAACTGCCCGCTGTTGCTGCTGTTCTGTATTCCTGGTGAAATCTTAACATACTCTCGGGGCATGCATTTTTTTCTTTAAAAAATAGTCACTGCTATTATGCTCTGCCTTTTGGGGCTTCCTTGGCTCAGTGGTAAAGAACCTGCCTGCCAGGCAGGAGACTTGGGTTCTATCCCTGGATTAGGAAGATTCCCCTGGAGAAGGAAATGGCAGCCCACTTCAGTATTCTTGTCTAGGAAATCCCATGGACAGAGGAGCTTGGCAGGCTGCAGTCCCTGGGATCGCAAAGAGTCCGACACGACTTGACAACTAAACAACCACCACCTGCCTTTTTACCTGAGAGATACTTTTGCTGTGGTTTCAGATCCAAAAGCTAGGAAGCTGTATCACAGATCCAGGTAATCGAGAGACCTCAGGAAATACCGTGCACACAGTGTTTCACCGTGACAAGACCAAAGATGCACATCCTGAAAGCTGTTGCAGCTCTGAAAAGGGTGGGCAGCCACTGCCTTGGTTTGAGCATAGGAAAAATGTACCACAGTTTGCAGAACCTACAGAAACATCGTTTGGTCCTGATTCTGGAAAAGGTGCCAAGAGCTTAGTTGAACTCCTTGTAAGTAAGCCATGGTATCTTTTTGTGGATAACGGATTGCTTATGGGATAGATGTGGGAGGAGACAGTATTTGAGGGTTTAACATTGGGAATGGGAGGAGGCTTTTAAGCAGATTTTTTTTTTTTTTGGTGACTTCATTCCTGGTCTTCCACCGTGTAACTGTTTTGGAGCACGTTTCCTTGTCCTCCTTTGTCTCAAAGGTAGAAGAGCCTAGTTGGGAGAGGCAAAGAGAGTTAGCATCAAGTCCAACTCCTTAGTGGGGGTCATTATAAGCAAGCTGCCTTTCTGAGTGCTAATTAATGGTAGGAAAGTATATAGAATCTGAACTAGAGTCCATTTTCCGGGTTACTTCCTTCATATAACCTTCATGTCATGTAGGATAAAAGCNAGTCCGACTCCTTAGTGGGGGTCATTATAAGCAAGCTGCCTTTCTGAGTGCTAATTAATGGTAGGAAAGTATATAGAATCTGAACTAGAGTCCATTTTCCGGGTTACTTCCTTCATATAACCTTCATGTCATGTAGGATAAAAGCATAACTGAACTCGGGGACATCTTTTATAATTGGTTTGCAGTCTTTATACTTTAGATGAATTATACCTGATTCCAAGCAACCCAGGGCATAGTTCATGTGGAATTTGGAGGAGGGGTAAGGAAAGAAATAGGTGGCATCTTTTCTGTAGTCATTACAGGATTCCAAAGGAAACAAATACTTTAGAATATTAGCTTTTTTCTTTTTTATATAAAGTTTATTGGTGATACTGTATATTTCACAAGTTTTAAAAAGGTTATATTTTACCTAACTTGTAGAGTTAAATGTTTCAACGTAGAACTAGCCAGAGAAAAGTCAGATTATTTAAAATTTGGTAGCTATTCATAACCCTCTCTAATTAATCACTTTTTAAGGCTAAGGTGTGTTAGTAGTCTGCTTGTAGGCTTCTGGAACAAATTATAGATCGACTTTTAAATCAAGTTGAGTTGCATTTTATTCTTACTTAGTACTTCCCAAGGCAGAATGACATTTTGTTATCCTGTAAACATTCTATTTAAAGGCTTTATGTGACTGAATTAAACTAAAAACTAGCCTGCTTTAATTTTTAGCTGTCTTCTATTAGCATAGCATTTTTCATTCTTCACTTAAGTCATAGTCTTAACTACTGCTTTAATTTGCAGGATGAGTCTGAATGTACTTCAGATGAGGAAATCTTTATCTCACAAGATGAAATACAGTCATTTATGGCTAATAACCAGTCTTTCTACAGCAATAGAGAACAATACCGACAGCATCTGAAGGAGAAATTTAATAAATACTGCCGCTTAAATGATCACAAGAGGCCCATTTGTAGTGGCTGGTTGACAACGGCTGGAGCAAATTAAATAAATAAAATAGCTCTGTCTTTCAATGAAACACTCAAGATGACTACTGCGCCTTCTCTTTCAAAAAAACTCTTTAATTTTAGTGACTTATGGCAAAATTTTATCTTAAATCAATGTGATTCTTTCTTGTTTTGGGAGACGGTGGAGGTAACCTCATTAGTTTGTTCTTTCTTCAGGCTTGTGTCTTTAGTTGTGTGGCTGCGCAGGCCTGCCATATGATTTAAGCCATCTCTTTTCATTAAATGTTTCTCTTCCTGTGAGACTTACTAAAAAGCAACTTAGTGGCAAAAGTAATGTTGTACTTATACTTCTGTACAGAAATGACAATGAGCTGAATATATGGTTTTACAAAGTAGACATCCACTTGCGAAATGTTTGGATGTAATGTTAAAGCGCAATGTGCAAAATTTAAAATAAAGAATATTTATTAATACGCATAGTAAAATTTGGTGTACATGTTTCTACTTAATGTGTGGCAGTATTTTAATTAGCCACCTGTGGTCTTGGTACTTGACCAGTGGTGATGTTAGAGAGGATGAAGAGCAAATGAGGAGAGAGATACAGACTTTTGAAGACAAAAATTCTTCTCTTCATCAGAGTTGACAGCTGAGAAGAGCAGATTCCAGTCTTTTGTTCTGAAAGAATATGCTGCGATACCTTTAAATACTGACTAGCATATTACTTGTGAGATTTTTTAACTGCTGTTATTTATAATGCTCGCTGATAACATAACACAAAGCACCTTAAATTCAGAGGTCCAGATTGAGCTAGAAGAGTGAAAGCAAAACTTGGCAGAATTTCCACCAGGGGTTGCCTGGTCAGTAGTTACGCAGTGCATGGAGAACTGGGAGCAGAAAGCTACACTGAGAGCTGACCACACTGCGGTCTGTATAAGTGCCTGTTCCTTATCTGGTTTCCAACAATAAAGTCACTCTGGCTTTACAGTTTACTGTTTTCACAAGCTGTGAGTACTGAAGGCGAGATTCCCCTAGGAGTAGCATTTGGCTGCCGTTTAAAAGGTTGAATCAATAGTTCAGTAAAATCATGTGCTTAGAGCTTTATGTCTACATGTTGATAATACTTGGTGAGCAGCAGACAAATGGTGGGACGGTCAGTACCTCTCTGCAGTGGGGATGGAGTGAACCTTTTGGATTTTCTACCATTTAATCAGATTGCTAATCAGATTTCAAGTGGGCAAGAGCAGAAGCTTAGTGAGATTTTAACTTTTGTAGTTGGCATTTTTTTGAGCCACCTGCTGAGTTGTCTTTTCAAATCAAAGTGTTGTACAGGGACTAGGGCAGAGATAAAATGAGTAATTCCTTTCTGATCCTTGTTTGCTTTCATCCTGGAATCCATAAAAAATGACTAAGGGTTCTCCCAAACAGCCCTTGGCTCTGAGCCCAATCCTCTTTCCACCCCTATTGCAGTCAAGTTTTCCAATCCCTCCACCTGTTGCAGTCAAGTTTTCTCCTGAGATTCCTAAATTAAGCAAGGGCTGGTTTTGTTTTCATCTTTGCCCCTGGGGCCAAACACAGGAGTGCTTGGTGAGTGAATACCCAAGCCACATTCACGGCTTATTCCATTGGTTGCAGTGGTGGGATTCCAGCAGAGAGATTTTCTCTTTGAAAGGATGGCTATCTAAAGAATGCAGAAGTGAGGCAGTATTCAGTGTTTTGATGGAATATCATTAGTGGTCAGCAAAGTGACTTCTANCCCCTTTTAGCTGCAAGACACAATGGTTTACCGGGAGAACAGAGGGAGCTGGAAGAGGCGGGGGCTGAAGTGACATTCCTAGGCTCCTCTTTTGTCAGGGTCTCCCAGCCAATAGGGGCAGGGTCTCAGAAGGTGGGGTTCCCAGAAAACCCAACCCCCTCTAGGGCTGGCATCTTTTTTTTTTTCCCCCTACAGAAGGCTAAATTGCCAGTTCCCCTACCCCGCCCCAGACTGGGATCCTCAACTAGAACCCCCCTACTCCTACAGGGAGGGCCGGCGCCAGGGAGCCCCACAGTTTGTAAATGTAATCAACCTTGAGGTCTCTGACTTCCACAGGTGCAATTAGCATGCCCATCTGCTAATCCCTGATTAATGATGTTTACAAACATAGGACTCTGCTCTCAGAGCTGCTCAGCACCCTCCTCTGGGGCCAGGAGGCAGGGGTCTTCCGAGCACCACCCCTCAGCCCCTCACCCCATGTAGCCCACCACTTTAGACCTCCCCACCCAACACCCCTTCCATCCCCTCCCCCAGGCAGCAAGCAGAGCTGGAGAGCCTTCCAGAGCCCTGGCCCAGTCCTCACTGCACACAGGCAGAGAGGCCCCGTGAGAATGCAAGGAGCCCAGAGGCTGCGGGGCTGGGCCCTTGCTCTCTTTTCTCCCCAATCTGGAACTGNGTAGCCCACCACTTTAGACCTCCCCACCCAACACCCCTTCCATCCCCTCCCCCAGGCAGCAAGCAGAGCTGGAGAGCCTTCCAGAGCCCTGGCCCAGTCCTCACTGCACACAGGCAGAGAGGCCCCGTGAGAATGCAAGGAGCCCAGAGGCTGCGGGGCTGGGCCCTTGCTCTCTTTTCTCCCCAATCTGGAACTGCCAGTGCTAGCCCTGGGGCACACATGCCTCCCTTCCTGGAGCAGTGGGCCTGGTCCCAGCGCCCCAAGGCCTCTCCCCAAACAGGGGGCCATTTCCACCCTACCTATCCTTCTGAGGACTGCCTGGGTCCTCTCACAGGCAAAGTAGCTAAAGCATCAGGAACACACTTTTAGAGGACTTTCCTGCTGGTCCAGTGGTTAAGGATCTGCCTTCTAATGCAGAGGATGTGGGTTCCATCCCTGGTCAGGGAACTAATCTCCCGTTTTGTCTTATCTTGTTTTGTTTTTGTTGTTAAGTCGTTCAGTCGTGACCGACTCTCTGCAACCACATGGCCTGTAGCCTGCTAGGCTCCTCTGTCCATGGGATTTCCCAGGGAATTATACTGGAGTGGGTTGTCATTTCCCTCTCCAGGGGATCTTTCCAACCCAAGGATCGAACCCAAGTCTCCTGCCTTGACAGGTGCGTTCTTTTATCACTGAACCACCACATGCCACCGGGCAGCTAAGGCATTGCACCACGGCTGCTGAGTCTGTTGCTCTGGAGCCCACGCGCCACAACTAGAGAACTTGTCCGCTGCCCCGCAGACCCTGCAGAGATCCTGTGGGCAGCAACTAAGACCCCGCGCAGCCAAGTAATGAATATCAAACACACACACACACTTCTGAGTCAGACGGCCCTGGGTCCACATATTGGATCAGCCTCAGGCCCATCCCTTAACCTGATTTAATTGCAGTTTCTTCATCTGTGGAGATAGGAACAGTACCTTTCATAGGGGTCGTTGTGAGCATAAATAATGGGATGTATAAAAAGGACTCAGCGCTGTTCTGAGGACAGAGTAGGTGCTCAATAAAGGTGAACACTTTCAGGGCAGCCGAAGTAATGATAATGGTGATGACGGTGATAGAAAGGTCTCTGAAGTTCCAGGATGTTCGGGGAGTTTCCTTTTGCTGCCCCACCCCCCTGGGCCCCTCTGGGGAGAAGGGCAGGTCCCAGCTCATTACTGGCAGGGGCTAGGGTGGAGGTGTCAGATTGGAATCCCTCCTGGGTCTGTTCGCAGCTTCTCTTTTTCATTAACACTTCCCTGGTGGTCTTCAGCTCATCCTGCTGGGGGAGGTGCTCCGGAAAGTTCTAACTCCCTGGCCCAGAGCTCACTGCTCCGTGCTGCTAAGTCTGTGCTCAGACCTGCGTAGACAGGGCTTTATGTGAGGGACAGGTGGCCGCTGGCCTGGAGGCCGTCTCTGTCCCCCCACCCCAAGGTCCTGGGGGCCTGGTCAGAGGGTCTGGCGCCTGAAGCTGCCCCTTGCTCCCCAGCCAGCCTCTCCTCTCCAGTGCGTCCCACCGAGCCTAGCCACTTCTTCCTTCCTTTTGGCTCTCCATGACTGTGAACACGGCTTGGTCCTGGGCTCTCATCCTGACCCACCACTTCCTAGCTTGATGACCAGAGGCAAGTCACTCTCCTCCAGGACATCTAACCAGTTCTGCAAAACGGGGACATGACACCCACAGCCTGGAAACCCACGGCCCGCTAAATCGGTCAGCTCTCCGCAACGGGCAGCCATTGTGATTTCACAGGGAATGACAACCGCTCTCAGAACCATCATTCTACACCCCAGGACTTGGTTTAGCCAGCTAGGGGGTCGGGGAGCGGAGGCCAGAGTCCCAAGGACCTGTCAGGTTCCAGGAAGCAGGAGAGGGCGTGAGCTTTGCCCTCATGAATTGTTCCAGCTCTGACCGCAGACTGGGAGAGGGAGTGGGGCTGGCCAATGAACTGGGACCAGGAGATTTATTCCTCGGGCTCTGGGAAGGCTGCTTCTAAACAAGGTTCCTCTCCACTACACTCCAGGAAGGCTTCTTATGGAAATACCTGTCCTTCGCCCCTCTCTGCCCTCTTGGTCACAATGGTCCATTTCTGAGGGATGCTCTTCACCAGCTG
>SJYA01002687.1:4610696-4638937 GCA_006410615.1 Neotragus moschatus
TCCCTTAACCTGATTTAATTGCAGTTTCTTCATCTGTGGAGATAGGAACAGTACCTTTCATAGGGGTCGTTGTGAGCATAAATAATGGGATGTATAAAAAGGACTCAGCGCTGTTCTGAGGACAGAGTAGGTGCTCAATAAAGGTGAACACTTTCAGGGCAGCCGAAGTAATGATAATGGTGATGACGGTGATAGAAAGGTCTCTGAAGTTCCAGGATGTTCGGGGAGTTTCCTTTTGCTGCCCCACCCCCCTGGGCCCCTCTGGGGAGAAGGGCAGGTCCCAGCTCATTACTGGCAGGGGCTAGGGTGGAGGTGTCAGATTGGAATCCCTCCTGGGTCTGTTCGCAGCTTCTCTTTTTCATTAACACTTCCCTGGTGGTCTTCAGCTCATCCTGCTGGGGGAGGTGCTCCGGAAAGTTCTAACTCCCTGGCCCAGAGCTCACTGCTCCGTGCTGCTAAGTCTGTGCTCAGACCTGCGTAGACAGGGCTTTATGTGAGGGACAGGTGGCCGCTGGCCTGGAGGCCGTCTCTGTCCCCCCACCCCAAGGTCCTGGGGGCCTGGTCAGAGGGTCTGGCGCCTGAAGCTGCCCCTTGCTCCCCAGCCAGCCTCTCCTCTCCAGTGCGTCCCACCGAGCCTAGCCACTTCTTCCTTCCTTTTGGCTCTCCATGACTGTGAACACGGCTTGGTCCTGGGCTCTCATCCTGACCCACCACTTCCTAGCTTGATGACCAGAGGCAAGTCACTCTCCTCCAGGACATCTAACCAGTTCTGCAAAACGGGGACATGACACCCACAGCCTGGAAACCCACGGCCCGCTAAATCGGTCAGCTCTCCGCAACGGGCAGCCATTGTGATTTCACAGGGAATGACAACCGCTCTCAGAACCATCATTCTACACCCCAGGACTTGGTTTAGCCAGCTAGGGGGTCGGGGAGCGGAGGCCAGAGTCCCAAGGACCTGTCAGGTTCCAGGAAGCAGGAGAGGGCGTGAGCTTTGCCCTCATGAATTGTTCCAGCTCTGACCGCAGACTGGGAGAGGGAGTGGGGCTGGCCAATGAACTGGGACCAGGAGATTTATTCCTCGGGCTCTGGGAAGGCTGCTTCTAAACAAGGTTCCTCTCCACTACACTCCAGGAAGGCTTCTTATGAAAATACCTGTCCTTCGCCCCTCTCTGCCCTCTTGGTCACAATGGTCCATTTCTGAGGGATGCTCTTCACCAGCTGTGGTGGCCCAGGAGAGGAGGGGCTCGGGTGGAGGTGGGGCTGGGCCCGAGCCCCTCTCCCCTCCCCCCGCCCCCCTAGTCAGGCAGTCTAGTTGAACTTGACCCCTTCTGCTTTCTCCTGCCACCTGTCACCCTCCTGGCCCCCCTCCAATGCCCTGCTTTTGGCTGAGGTTTGTGGATGTCAGAAGGGAGAGACTATGGAAAGTGGTACCTTTTGTGGTTTGTCTGTCAACTCAAAAAAATGTCAGTGGGCTCAACAGTTTCCTTCAGAAGAAAGAAAATGAGAAGTCAGCAAACAAGGGAGGCAGTAATGGAGTTGGGGGGGCTTGCTTCCTTCTTGCTAGCAGCCTTAAGGCCCCTCCCCCAGCCTCTCAGCCCCCAGAGTACTCTGAAGACCCTAAGCTCACCCCCGCTCCCAGGAAGGCCCAACCCGTCCTTGAGTCTTTGGGGCAGGAAGTATTAATAGCTTCCTAGGTCCCCCACACAGGGCCAGGCACTTACGGGGAGAGGGGGGTTAGTTTATAAACCATGAATGAACAAGCAAATAGGTCCTGAGGTCAGAGACTAATTGCCTCCTGCTTCTCTTCGGTGGGGTGGGTTGTGGGGGCAGATCTCTCAGCATGTTTCCAGCTGGCCCTGCCCCTCCACTTTTCAGAGGAGGCAGGATGCAAATGGTCCCCCAGCCACAGCTGCTCTGGATTCTCTGAAACAAAGGAGCTCATCGAAAGGCTGAGGGGACGGTCTGCAGAAGCCCTCAGCCCTTCGCCCCGCTGAGATCCATCAGCACCCAGGCCCCGTGGGTGGAAGCCCCTCCCCTCAACGGGGGTACTAGCCATGGGGCTAGCTCCTGCTTAAATTGGAGCCCCGAGGCCAACACACACACCGCCCACTCACTGTGGTGGGTGTGGGGCCCGGAAGCTGGCAGCAGGGCTATGATGTTGATGATGGGAATGATAACGACGCTGACGTGGTAATAGTACTAATGTTCATTGTGTACGTGCCGTGTGCTGGCAGTTTTACGTGCCTCGTGCTGGCAGTTTTACGTGCCTTGTCTCCTTGAATCCTTTCGATGCTTTTGGGGTGGCCACCGTTACTACCTTTGCTTTATAGATAGCAAACGGGCACGGAGGGGTTGAGGAGCTTGCTCAGCGTCTTGGTGGGGCAGTCAGAAGGGTGTAGGAAGGAAGGAGGAGCCAGGCTGGGCAGGAGAGGACCTGCAGCCCAAGCATCCCCTCGGAGGCTGCCGCCGGGGAGGCCAAGCCGCCGGGGCATGCGGCCACCCTCCCCACCCCTACACCAAGCCCCTCCGCCCATGCAGGGCCCCACCCTGACTCCCCTCTCTGCCTCTCCCCAGCTCTCCTGACAAGCTCAAAGTGGGGCATCCCAGTGCCGGGCACCTGCTCCCCGCTCGGCTGTGGGTATTAGGCTGGGTGGGTTGCAGTGGGTGGCATGGCTCCTAAGGACACCCAGACTTGGGTTCAAATCCTGCCCCTGCTCCCGTGTCTAAAGCCTTGGACCTGGGCTGAGTTTCTGAGCCTCTCTGCTTAGTTTTCTCCCTGTAAAATGGTGCCCACGGGACTTCCCTGGAAGTCCAATGGTTAGGGCTTCGCCTTCCAAGGCAAGGGGTAAGGGTTCGATTCCTGACGGGGGAGCTAAGATCCACATGACTTGTGGCCACAAAAACCAAGACACAGAACAGAAGCAGTATCGTAACAAACTCAACAATGATTTTAAAAATGTTCCACATCAGAAAAGTAAACTGGTGCCCAAACTGGCTTTGAATATTCATTGGGAGGACTGAGGTTGAAGCTGAAACTCCAATACTTTGGCCACCTGATTCGAAGAGCTGACTCATTGGAAAATACCCTGATGCTGGGAAAGACTGAAGGCAGGAGAAGGGGACGACAGAAGATGAGATGGTTGGATGGCATCACTGACTGTATGGACATGAGTCTGAACAAGCTCTGCGAATTGGTGATGGACAGGGAAGCCTGGCGTGCTGCAGTCCATGGGGTTGCAAAGAGTCGGACACGATTGAGCGACTGAACTGAACTGAGACTGGCTTTCTCCTGAGGGTGTGCTGGGGCTTGAAAGCAGATGCCCATGGCACCAGGTAGGTCTTCAGGGTTCTGGGTTCCCCGCCTCCTCGCCTCTTCAGCTCTGCCTGTGTCCCCATGTTGCAATCCCGCTGCTGTCACCGGGGGTCCCTGCCGCTGTTCCCTCTCTGGGGCTGGGTCTCCACACACCGGATGTCCCTTTCTTTGCCTCTTCTCTGGCTCCACCCCTTGGGGCTGATCGATGGCAGCCGCTGGTTATCGATTGGGGTGGGCATTCAAGTGAGGCTGCCGGAGGCCAGTATTGATGGACAGGATCGGTGCCCAGGCCGAGGGGGAGGCAACTGGGGAGCCTGGAGCTGCAAGGCCCCAGGGCTCCGGCCTCTCCTGCTGGGACCTGGGAGTGGGAGTCTGTCCAGCTGCAAGGCCCTGCTGCTCAGATGGGAGTAGAGGGGCGGGGCAGAGGTCTTCTGGGGACAGACTGCCGAGGCTTAGCTCGAGCTGTCGTTGGACAAGTATTTATTGAGCATCTAGTATGGGTCAGCCGGGGATACAGCAGTGTGGGAGTCAGTGAAAATCAGTCAGTAAAATTATATAGTGTGTTATGTAAGAAGTGGAGCAGGAAGAAGGGGGTGAGTGTGCAGTCTGAGGGAGGCGCCGCTTTGAATAGTGTGGTCAGAGACTGGCCCCACTTGCAAAGATGACCTGTACACAAAGACCTGGGAAACGGAAGCAGTGAGTGCTCTGAGCGTTCTCTGCTGTGGAAACCGAGAGAAAGGCCAGACGCCTTCTGGCAGGGGCAGAGCGGTGTGCTTTGGGCTCCCAAGGATGCCAGGTGGCTGGAGTGAGGGATAAGGAGGGAAGGGGGAAAGAAGGGGAGCTGGATGGGGTGGGGATGGGGGTGGAGGGCTAGGCCCCGGGCACGGCGGAGCACACGGTTGGTCCAGGCTGAGAGGCCCGAGCAGCTTCTGCACAGGGCAGCTTCTAGAGCACGACTCTGCTGCTCCAGCCATATCAGGAGTTTCTGTTATTTATGTTTGACTTTTACTGAAGTGTAGTTGAAGTATGTAATGGGCTTCCTGGGTGGCCCAGTGGTGAAGAACCTGCCTGCTGATGCCAGAGATGCTGGTTCCATCTCGGTGTGGGGAAGATCCCCCTGGAGGAGGAAATGGCAACCCACTCCAGTATTCTTGCCTGGAGAATCCCACAGACAGAGGAGCTTGGTGGGGTGCAGTCCATAGGGTTGCAAAGAGTCAGACACAACTGAGCAACGAAACAAGAACAACAATCATCGCTGAAGTACAGTTGACTTAAGATGCTGTCTTAATTTCAGGTGTACAGTGCAGTGATCCAGTTGTACATATGTGTGTGTGTATACTTTTTCAGATTCTTTTTCCTTATAGGTTATTGCAAAATATTGGATATCATCCCCTGTGCTATGTAGAAGGTCTTTGTGGGTTATCTATTTTTATTTTATATATTTTTAAACGGGTGTTTAAGAAACGGTTTCATTCATTTATTG
Organism: Neotragus moschatus; assembly: GCA_006410615.1. Lineage (NCBI taxonomy): Eukaryota > Metazoa > Chordata > Mammalia > Artiodactyla > Bovidae > Neotragus > Neotragus moschatus. The sequence goes on from SJYA01002687.1 coordinate 4,615,496, forward strand.
ACTGATATTCTGGCTGCACTGTGTGCTCACTGCTGGGCACGGCCTTCTCTAGTTGCTTCGGGTCGGGATGACTCTAGTTGCAGTGTGCGGGTTTCTCGTTGCGGGGGCTTCTCTTGTTAAGGAGCTCAGTCTCTAGGGAGCCTGGGCTTCAGTAGTTACCAGGTACAGGCTTAGATGCCCCTTGGCATGTGGAATCTTTTCCAACCAAGGATCGAACCTGTGTCCCCTGCATTGGCAGGTGATTCTTCACCACTGGACCACCAGGGAAGGCCGGTTGTCTATTTTATATAAGCCACTAAAAGCCACTAAAGTGAAGTCACTCAGTCGTGTCCGACTCTTTGCGACCATGGACTGCAGCCTACCAGGCTTCTCTGTCCATGGGATTTTCCAGGCAAGAGTACTGGAGTGGGTTGCCATTTCCTTCTCCAGGGGATCTTCCTGACTCAGGGATCAAACCTGAGTCTCCCACATTGTAAGCAGATGTTTTACCATCTGAGCCACCAGGGAATTTTATACATAATAGTATGTATATGTTAATCTCTTCCTACTAATTTATCCCTCCAATAGTGACCATGTCCAAGGTCCTCCACTGACTTTGCCAGGAAGATAACGTTCTTCTCACACTCTCTCAAGTCCCTCGTCTAGTTGGGGGTACTGAGGCTCGCAGATNGGACCACCAGGGAAGGCCGGTTGTCTATTTTATATAAGCCACTAAAAGCCACTAAAGTGAAGTCACTCAGTCGTGTCCGACTCTTTGCGACCATGGACTGCAGCCTACCAGGCTTCTCTGTCCATGGGATTTTCCAGGCAAGAGTACTGGAGTGGGTTGCCATTTCCTTCTCCAGGGGATCTTCCTGACTCAGGGATCAAACCTGAGTCTCCCACATTGTAAGCAGATGTTTTACCATCTGAGCCACCAGGGAATTTTATACATAATAGTATGTATATGTTAATCTCTTCCTACTAATTTATCCCTCCAATAGTGACCATGTCCAAGGTCCTCCACTGACTTTGCCAGGAAGATAACGTTCTTCTCACACTCTCTCAAGTCCCTCGTCTAGTTGGGGGTACTGAGGCTCGCAGATATTCAGCAGCTTGCCCAGGGTCATGCAGCTAGGAAATGACGCAGCTGGAAATCAAAGCCAATTTTGCCTGACTCCAAAATCATTTCTCTTTCCTTCTTTTTGGGTTACCATCCTTATCACTTTTATGTGTAAATTCCAGGAGCTAAGTATTTTCGCATTGTTGTGAAATAGATCTGCAGATCTTTCCCATCTTACAGAATTGAAACTCTCTACCCATTAAACCATCATTCCTCATCCCCAGCCCCTGACATTTATTGGGTTGCCAGTCCCTTCTGCAGGGGATCTTCTTGACCTAGGGATTGAACCCCCGTCTGCTGTGTCTCCTGTACTGGCAGGCAGATTCTTTTACCATTGCACCATTTGGAAGTCCTCTCTGATACACAGAAGTTTTAAATTTTGATGTAGTCTCATTTACCTTCTTTTATTGCCTGTGCCTTCATTGCCAAGTCCATCCAAAATGGTTGTTTTTAACCACTCTTGTCTGTCAACAATTCTGCTGACAACTTTGGGTGGGTAGGAGGGATGGGGGAGGACAGTTTGCAGTGGTTGAGGAAATGAGGAAGAGTTTAGCCAGGAGAGTGGGGGTGATGGTTGTAGTGGGAGTAGCGGTCGTGGTATTCCAGTTACAGAAGAGCTTTTCACGGGCCAGACTGATAACCCAGAGGGCAGGATGGGCCCAGTGGGAGGCCCAGGGAGTCAAATAGCAGCTCAGTCTTAACAGGATTCCAAAGATTGAATGGGGGTACTTTGTAGGTAGTGAGCTCCCTGTCACTGGAGGAATGCAAGCACTCAGATGACCACTCAGTCAGGATATTGCCAGAGGCTTCAGGTACATGATATTAAGCTTAGGTTGATAGCCTCTGGTCCCTTTGAGTATTCAGTATGGGAGGAGGAAACTCAAACTTTAGCCAGTGGGGTAGAGTAGACAGGATTTCAGCTGACAGATGTCCTCTGTTTTGTGCCTGGGGTACGTCTTGTAATTTAGGGTTGAGTCGTGGAGAAGATTCCCTGAGTTTCCGTCACTCTGGAGCCTGAACCCAAGCTCTGACCCAGATGGCCCAAGTATCTGGAAGAGGAGAAGACAGATGACGATATGGCACCTTAATGGCCTGCGAGGTGCTGCTCGCCAGCAGAACAGGGAAAATACAGACTTCCGGGCCTGGCAGGCCTTGGTTCAGGTGCTGCCTCGGGCATTTGCCACCTGGGTGGCTGTGGGCAATTTCCTCAACTTCTCTGATCCCCACTCTCCTCATCTGAGCAAGGGGGCCATTGTGTCTCTTGCAGGGTTTTCTGCAGAATGATGATAGCAGGTGCTTGGAGCCAGGCAGCTGCTCAATAACTGCCCCTCATCACCCTCCAAAGCCAATGACCCTGAGTAGACTGTACAACCCCCACCCTCTGTTGCCGCTTCCTGCTCTTCTTTGCCACGAGCAGCCCCTCAGACCTGGGTGGATCTCAGCCCCTCCTTCCTTCTGAGGTTGAGAGTCCAGAGTCCTGGATCCAGAATGCAGCCTGGCCTCAGCAGACACCTAAGCCGGCCCAGGGGCCCTCTCGGCCCGGCAGACTGGGGCTGGGTGGCAGCCTGATCGCCTATCTGTTGGTCCTCTGTCTTGGCCTGTCCTGGAGGCTGCTGGCCCTGGAGCCTCCCCGCCACTCATTGCCCAGTCCCTCCCTGCCCTGTAAGCTGTGTCTAGCTCCATCTCCTAGCAGGCTGCACCCAGAGAGCTCCCACATCACTCCCAGCTCAGCACCCCTCGTTGGGGCAAAAACTCAAATCTCATTAAAGGTCATTGATTTCTCCCCCAAATTTGCAGCAAGTGTACTCTGAGGCTTCTTAAGACAAGATTCTAGATGTGCCCCTGATTTCTGGGGAGTGAGTATTCTCCTATCTGGCTGACCCCATCTTCCGGGTTTGCGCAGAGCACTGTGTGTGTTTCTGTTTGTGTATGTTTGTCTTTGCATGTCAGTGTGTGACTGTGTGTCTATGTGTGTGTGCCCCTGGGTGCTGATCATGTGTCTGTGTATCTGAGTCCATTTGTCTCTGTATCTGTGTGTACGTCTGTGTGTGTGTGCATGCTTGCATGACTGCAGTATGGGGGATGGGGCTTGGCAGGCAGTTGAATTCTGGATGTTCTGCTGCCTGTGGACCAGCCAGACTTGACGTGGGCTGTGNAGTAAAGGGGCTCCCTCCTGGCCCACTTCTGATCCCCTGCCCCTTCACCTGTTGAGGGACTTACATACTCCTGAGGCAGTGTCTGAACCCTGTCTGAGGAGGCCAGTGTGGGAACCAGTGCCTGGAGTTTCACTGTCCTCAGTGCCTGTCTTCGGCTGGGAACCCGCAGAGCTTGAGGCCTGTGTGCAGCGCTTAAAAAAGGGCTTGTAAAGTCTCCTTACAAGAATTGATCCCTTTGAATTGTGGTGCTGGAGAAAACTCTTGAGAGTCCCTTGGAATGCAAAGAGATCAAACCAGTCAATCCTAAAGGAAATCAACCCTGAATAGTCATTGGAAGGACTGNGCTTAAAAAAGGGCTTGTAAAGTCTCCTTACAAGAATTGATCCCTTTGAATTGTGGTGCTGGAGAAAACTCTTGAGAGTCCCTTGGAATGCAAAGAGATCAAACCAGTCAATCCTAAAGGAAATCAACCCTGAATAGTCATTGGAAGGACTGATGCTGAAGCCCCAGTACTTTGGCCACCTGATGCAAAGAGCTAACTCATTGGAAAAGACCCTGATGCTGGGGAAGACTGAAGGCAAAAGGAGAAGGGGGCAGCAGAGGATGAGATGGTCAGATAGCATCACTGACTCATTGGACATGAATCTGAGCAAACTCCAGGAGATGGTAAAGGACAGGGGTGCCTGTGGTGCCGCAGTTCATGAGGTTGCAAAGAACTGGACACAGCTTAGCAACTAAACAACAACAATAAAAGGTCTCCAGTCAGGCCAGGAGCTGTTACTTTTGTTAGTGGAGGGAGATGGCTCCCATAAAAATTGTTTATGGTTGCATTGGGCTTTCTCTAGTTGGGACAAGCAGCGGCTACTCTCGTTGTGGTTCATGGGCTTCTCATTGTGGTGGCTTCTTTTGTTGTGGAGCACGGGGTTAGCTGCTCCATGGCATGTGGAATCTTCCTGGACCAGGATCAAACCCATGTCTCCTGCGTTGGCAGGTGGACTCTTAACCACGGGATCACTAGGGAAGTCCTCTGATAGCCTTTTTGTCTCCACTCCCTCTCCAAAGGGTAATCCTAAAATGCAAATCAGATCTTTCCTGTCCCAGCTCAGAAAACTTCAATGGCTCCTGTTGCCTCCAAGATAAAGTGCAAGCCTCAAGGTCAAAGCTGTCCACAATCTGCCCCAGTCTGGCTCCTACATCCTCCTGGGTCCCTTGAAGTTCCTTCACTCTGCCCTCGATCCCTACTCAAGCCCTCTTTCCCCCAAACCCCTGCGGCACCTGACACTTTGAAGGCTCCCACTGGGGGTAGTTTCCACTGCCGGAAATGTCTTCCCTCCTGCTCTCATCCCCACGTCCACCTTGTAGGAGATGCAGCTCAAGCCTCACTGCCCCGCTTCCCACAAAGCCTGCCGAGATGCTCCCTTAGAACTGTCAGTCCCTCCACCACGCCATCTGAATTCCTTCTGGTTGCGGTTGTCCCTTGGTGGTTCAGACAGTAAAGAACCTGTCTGTAATGCAGGAGACCTGGATGTGATCCCTAGGTCGGGAAGATCCCCTGGAGAAGGGAATGGCTACCCCGTCCCAGTATTCTCGCCTGGAAAGTTCCACAGACGGAGGAGCCTGGCAGCCTGTAGTCCATGGGGTGTCAAAGAGTCTGGACACGGCTGAGTGTCTAACATTTTCACTTTGTTGTACCTGTGGCACACTTCTCTACCAGGGCACGGTAGATGCTATGTGGTTGTTGTTCAGTTGCTCAGTCACGTCTGACTCTTTGCAACCCCATGGACTGCAGCACGCCAGGCTTCCCTGTCCTTCAGCATCTCCCGGAGCTTGCTCAAACTCATGTCATTGAGTCTGTGATGCCATCCAACTATCTTGTCCCCTTCTCCTCCTGCCTTCAGTCTTTCCCAGGGCAGAATCTCTTCCAATGAGTTGGCTCTTTGCCTCAGGTGGCCCAAGCATTGGAGCTTCAGCTTCGGCATCAGTCCTTTCAGTGACTATTCAAGACTGATTTCCTTTAGGATCGACTGGTTGGATCTCCTTGCAGTTCAAGGGACTCTCAAGAGTCTTCTCTAACACCACAGTTCAAAAACATCAATTCTTCACTGCTCAGCCTTCTTTATGGTCCAACTCACATCTGTACATGACTTCTGGAAAAAAACGTGGCTTTGACTATACAGACCTTTGTTGGCAAAGTGATGTCTCTGCTTTTTAATACACTGTCTAGGTTTGTTATAGCTTTTCTTCCAAGGAGCAAGTGTCTTTTAATTTCATGGCTGCAGTCACCAATTGCAGTGATTTTGGAGCCCGAGAAAATAAAGTCTGTCACTGTTTCCACTGTTCCCTCGTCTATTTGCCATGAACTGGTGGGACCAGATGTCATGATCTTCGTTTTTTGAATGTTGAGTTTTAACCCAGCTTTTTCACCCTCTTCTTTCACCTTCATCAAGAGGTGCTTTAGTTTCTCTTCGCTTTTTGGTCACAAGCCAAGGGGACTCACAAAAGCCTGGCTGTACCTGGCCTTGGAACTGCCTCTGCTGTGGTGTCTCCTGGACTTCACGGCTAGAGGATTTGGGATCAGGGTCCATCGCCTGACCATTTCACAGACCACTGTGGCTCGGAGGGGTTAGTGACCTGTCCACAGACACACAGAATGTGGAGATTTCGGGGCCGGAAGCCTGCAGCACCACTCGCAATTGGTGTTAACTCTTCTCTGCAGATTTAGCACTCCTTGAGATTTGGATGAGAATAAGCTAGGTGTCAATCAGCAGCTCAGTGGTAAAGAACCTGCCTGCTAAACAGGAGACTCGGATTTGATCCCTGGGTTGCGAAGATCCCCTGGAGAAGGAAATGGCAACACCTGTATTCTTGCCTGAAGAACTCCATGGACAGGAGCCTGGTGGGCTACCTTTCATGGGGTTGTACAGAGTCGCTTACCTGACTTAATGACTAAACAACCAGAACACCGGAACTAGAGGCTTACATTTGTGTACATTGTACAGGACTTTATTGGCCCGTTTTACAGATGGAGAAGCATGTCTTGGTCATTGCTTGAACCTGCAGAGTCTGACAAGTCATAGATGCAGAATGTCTTGGGTAAACCGAGGCTCAGAGCACATTTGCTGTGGGTAATGTGACCTGCGAGGAGGGGATTGGGACCCAAACCCAGGCCTCTCTGATTTTACGTTAGCAACTTTTCCTCTACACCAGTTTCATGGTGATTCAAGACCCTGGTCCAGTCCCTCCTGTCAATCTCATGGCCTCTGGCGCTGAGGCAACAGCGAGTGGTGTTTCATGCTTCATCTCTGAAACCTCCAAGTTCTGTGTGTCTGTGGACAGGTCACTAACCCCTCTGAGACACAGTGGTCTGTGAAATGGTCAGGAGATGCTCAGTGACTTCGTGGCATGGTTATTATGGGGTGAAAAGGGATGATGGATGCCAAGGTCCCTCTCCCCTAAGATGGGCCCTCTGTGAACCTGGGCTGGGGTGTCTCCCAAGGACTCTTGGTCTGCCAGTTGGGGAGCGGAGGGAGAACGCAGACACTGGCAGGTGTAGTTCAGCCCTTCTCTGGGGGAGGAGAAGAGAGGCCTGGGGGGCTCGTTCCTCAGGAGCCTCCAGCCCTTGCTGCTGCTGGAAGGGATCAGGTTCTGTTGCCATGGCAACTCGGGCCAGCTGCTGACCTCACTTAGGATGATTACCTTTTGGCAAATAAAATAATTGTGTTAATAAAGAGGCTGTCCACCCCCTCCTTCCTCACTACACTGGCCCATTCCCCATCCCCAGCCCAGGAGAAAGAGAGCCCCACCCCCGCCACCCAGTTGCTCCTGGCCTGTGGGATGTCTTCTCTGTAGATCAGCTGTTGACTGAGATCCTGACTGGGCTTTCATTTTTGCCTGTTTCAAGCATTTCTCACTCGGGCCCGGCTTGCCCGTGGCCTCCTTGCCCTGATGTCTCTGGTGCACAGAGATGACTCTCTTTCTGTTTTCCTTTGATGTAGCTTTTTAAAAAAAAATTCAATTAATTATTTTATTTTTGGCTGTGTCAGGTTGCAGCACATGGGACCTTGTATTGTGGCCAGCAGGCTCTAAAGCGCATGGGTTCAGTAGCTGTGGCTCGAAGTCTCAGTTGCCCTGAGGTACATGGGCTCTTAGTCCCCCGACAGGGGATTGAACGTGTATCCCCTGCATTGGAAAGCAGATTCTCAACCACTGGACCACCAGGGAAGTCCCTCCATTGACATTGCTTTGGAAACCAACTGGGCCTCCCAGCGATCAGCATAATACATTCTACCTGTTATTCTACTTGCTGGGTGTTACACCCTTTACCAGGGCCTTCAAATATGTCTTCTTTATGTTTTAACACACTGTGCAAGTCAGGAGCTTCAACACCACTTCAGAATGGGGAGAAGCCTGAGGCTCTGGGACAGGGCATGTTTGTTTGGACACGACTAGAAAGCTGGATTGGTTTCACCTCTGAACTGAAGAACAGGCTCTTCCCACAGGTGTGGCTGTTTGGCCTGAGAACATTCTGTCGAGCGGCTGGTTAATGCACACTCACTGTTGGCTTGGCACCAGGATGGGTAGATGGACATGTCCACAGAAAACAGAGGCAACGTGCCTGTGACGTGTGCTCCGAGATCGAGAAAACGGTGGAGACCTGGCTTGACATGCTGTGAAGTCCCCGCGGGAGATGAGGAGGATGAGTCTGGCTGTTACAGAGACTCGGGTGAGTGGCTGGCACTGCTGAAAGCCACGTTTGTTCTTTCATACGATACTCATTACAACCCCATCTCACAGGTGGGAAAAGTGAGGCTCAGAGAGCCTAGGTGAGTTTTTCTTTCTTTAAAAATTTTTTTTATTGGAGTATAGTTACCTTACAATGTTGTATTAGTTTCTGCTGTACGGCAGAGTGAATCAGCTGTGTGTACACAAATATCCCCTTTTTTGGATTTCCTTCCTGATTAGGCCACCCCCAGGGCATCATTAAGTGAGTTTTTCAAGGTCACACAGCTGGTATGGAGCAAGGCTTCAAACCTGGACTTCGGCCTGACCTCCCTGCCCATGCTGTGTGCTCATTTGACTGTGTTTGGAGGCAGGGGTGGGATGAAGCACAGGCCCCACACTGTTCACTGTTTGAGGCTCTCTTGCAACATCAGGACTTGAAGGGGATGGCAAGTCACTCCACTGTTCTTGCCTGGAAAATCCCATGGACAGAGGAGCCTGGGGGGCTTCAGTCCATGGGGTCACCAAGAGGACATGACTGAGCGCGCACAAAGAGGGTTTATCAAAATCGTGTCTAATTTGGGAAATTTGCTTTTCACCAATGGACACGAAACAATGCGATTTGATTAAACTGCTGGAAAGCTCACTTTAAGCCTTACGGGCAGTATGAAGCCAGGGCTTTGCGGGCAGTGCTGTCCCATGATGGGGCACCGCCCTCACTAGGTGCAAGGTCTCTCAGTGATTGGAGGAATAGTTTCACAGCGCGGAATGTCAGCAGGTAGGATTTGAGGCTCTTTGGAAGCGAGTCCCAGCCAGGACAGAGACTCTTCCTGGTGTTTGACCCGCCCTAGAGGACAAGTGATGGCACCCCACTCCAGTACTCTTGCCTGGAAAATCCCATGGACAGAGGAGCCTGGTGGGCTGCAGTCCATGGGGTCGCTAAGAGTCGGATACGACTGAGTGACTTCACTTTCACTTTTCACTTTCATGCATTGGAGAAGGAAATGGCAACCCACTCCAGTGTTCTTGTCTGGAGAATCCCAGGGACCAGGGAGCCTGTTAGGCTGCCGTCTATGGGGTCGCACAGAGTCAGACATGACTGAAGCGATTTAGCAGCAGTAGCAGCAGAGAAATGAACCCGGCAAGTCCTGGGCAGTGTCTGGGGCGCCCACCAGGCACACTAGGTGGCGCTCTGACATCGGTCAATCCCTGGAGCGCCTGGCGGAGCCTGGCCAGAGGGCACGGCGGGGGTGACTTAGAGGGGAAGGGGGTCTCGCTGGACCTGATGCCCGGCTGGGGCTAGGTGACAAGCACTGGAGAGGTCCCAGCCAGGCTAGGGGTCAGGAGTGTTGTTCCTCCCACTCTGGTCTCCTGGTCATCCTCGGGGCTACAGGCAGTGGGGACTGGAAGGGTGGCAGTAGGAAGCACAGAGAGACGTGTGCTGCGTGGGGGTGAAGGTGGGTGGGGGCCTGAGCCAGGTGTCCCGTTGATGTTCAGTCGCTAAGTCGTGTCCAACCCTTTGCGACTCCGTGGACTATAGCACACCAGGCTATCCAGCACACCTTCACTATCTCCCAGAGTCTGCTCAAACTCATGTCCCCCGATTCATTGATGCCATCCAACCATCTCATTCTCAGTCCCCCTCTTCTCCTCCTGGCTTCAATCTTTCCCAGCGTTAGAGTCTGTTCCAATGAGTCATCTCTTCTCATCAGGAGGCCAAAGTATTGGAGCTTCAGCCTCAGTCCTTCCAATGACTATTCAGGGTTGATTTCCTTTAGGATTGACTGGTTGGATCTCCTTGCAGTCCGAGGGACTCTCAAGAGTCTCCTCCAGTCCTGTCATTGACCACTAAAGCCCAGAGTTCTAAATCTAGGACCCACCTCATCTGCTCTTGGACCCCAGGACAGGTAAGAGGCTGAGGGGGGAGGAGGAATGTGTAAGGTATCCAGCCTCTATCAAAGGAAGCCTTGGGGACGTCCCTGGTGGTCCCATGGTTAAGAATCTGCCTGCCGATGCAGGGGACATGGGTTCGATCCCTGGTCCAGAAGATTTTACTTGCCGTAGGACAAAGAGGCCCACGTGCCCCAACTACTGAGCCCACGCTCTAGAGCCTGTTCTCTGCAACCAGAGAAGCTACCGTAATGAGAAGCCTGTGAACTGCAACCAGAGCGTAGTCCCTGCTCAAGGCTGCTAGAGAAAGCCTGCACACAGCAATGAAGACCCAGCGCAGCCAAAAATAAATAAATACAAATCTTTAAAAAAGGAAGGCTTAGGAAATGTTGGTGAGGGAATGGCTTTGTTCTCAGAACAAGAAGCGGGCACAGGCCCCAAAAGCCTTGCATTTGTCTCTAGTTTAGTCGTGTCCCAACCATGTGACTGGGGCTCCCCTGGTGGCTCAGATGGTAAAGAATCTGCCTGCAGTGTGGGATACCCAGGTTCAATCCCTGGGTTGGGAAGATCCCCTGGAGAAAGAGATGGCTACCCACTCCAGTATTCTTGCCTGGAAAGTCCCATGGACCGAGGAGCCTGGGTGCTAGAGTTCATGGGGTTGCAAAGAGTCGGACACGACTGAGCAACTAACACGCACGCACAGCCATGTGACGAGGGGCAGGCCACTGAGACCTCTGCTTCACTCTTTGTGATATGGACGTAATTCTCAGAGTTGCTGGCAAGCTTAAACAAGAGTGTGCCCAGAGAAGCATCTCTCTTGGCTGGTGGTTGGCAGGAGTGGCATCCTGTACCCTTTCTTTGCCTGCAGGCCAGTGAACTCTCAATGATGTTAGCTGATTAACTCCTGGGGTTGGGGCAGCTGGAGTTGGCAGTGTTCCAAAGGGATTTTCAAACCTCAGCCTGTGGGGGATCTTCCCTGAGAGACACCTGCCCTCAGATATTAGCATCTTCCCTGTTTAGGAATGCACACTCTGGAGGTGGGCCTGACCAGTCCTCATACCTGTCCTAGTCTCTCCACTTGCAGGTCCCTCACTGCGCGTCTGGGGTTCTGTGGGGCTCGAGAGAGAAAGAGGATCCCAGCACCCCCTGGGGCAGAAGGAGGTAGAGGGCCTCTTTTCCAGCAGCCTGCTTGCCTACAGCTCTGGTACAGGTGGGGAAACTGAGGCAAGGGGTGTCATTGCATCAAACCACAAATCCCTAAAAACTGGTAAGTGCAGGGGGAGGTGGCAGATTGTCTTTCCAGCCTCCTTAGGGGGCCTGGGGGTTCCATGACCCTGAACTCCTGGGGGGAGATATGTCAAATGTCTGGCTGGAGCCATGTAAGGAGTCAGGAGAGAGAAGGACAAGAATGGTCCTGAAGGAGAAGCAAGATCAAGCAAGTGGGGGACAACTCAGTGGACAAACGTGCCGCAGATGTTCAGTGAGCCCCTTAGCGGGTCACACACTGTCACAGGTGCTGGGGACTCAGGAGACCCACCTGGGGAGGGTCCATGGGGCCAGGAGGTTTGAGGCTTGGCTCCAAGTGGCTTCCCCAAATCACCTAACAACTCTAAGTGTGTGCTTCATCATCTGTGAAATGGGGGGATGGGGATGATAACAACGTCTGCCCCCATGGGGCTGAATGAATGTCAGATGCATGGAAATGTATCTGGGCACTGAATGGCTGTGGGGTTGTCAGTAACATGGTCACTAGCTCTGGACAGTGCGACCTTGATTCAGTTGCTTACCTTCCTTGAATCTCAGGTTCCTCATCTAAGAATGGGTTCAATATGTATGCCTTGCCCATTCCCAGGACCCTGTTCTGAGGTTTAAACCAATTAAGATAATGCATGGGGAAAGGTCAGTTTACATTGTGTGTGTGTGTATAACAGAGATGCCAGCGTCTGTGCTCCATCCATCCTGCAGGCTACCTGAGTTCAGGTAAGCCGTCAGATGGCTGTGTGGTGACTGGCAATCATGTCAGCATGTCTGTTCCAGAGCCTTGGGGCTGGGACTGAAATGCAGGCCGAGATGTGAAGATAAGGGCCCAGGGGAGAAGTGTAGCATTTCTCCAAAGGCCTAGGAAGTCAAGGGCTTTCCAGGTGGCACAGTGGTAAAGAATCCACCTGCTAACACAAGAGATACAAGAGACGTGGGTTCAATCCCTGGGTTGGGAAGATCCTCTGGAGTAGGAAATAGAAACCCACTCCAGTATTCTTTTTTTTTTTTTTTTTTCCACTCCAGTATTCTTGCCTGGAGAATCCCATGGATAGGGGAGCCTGGTGGGTCCCAGTCCATGGGGTTGCAGAGAATCGGACATGACTGAGCAACTGAGTGCACACACAGGAAGTCAAAAGAGAAATTTCAGAGACTGAGTTGGGATCAACCCCTCTCCCCATCCCAGCTCAGGATGAGGGGCTGGCGGGGAAGCCTGCTGAGGTCAGGGGGTCCTTTCTCCCCTCTGTGAGTGTCTCTTTCTGCATGAGCTTCTCTCTCCCCCAGCATCCTCTCCCTCCAGGCTAATTTCTGCTGCTAAGATGTGGACTGATCCAGGAATAAGTAATACAGCGGGGCTCTATCCCAGAAGATTTTTTTGGCCATGCAACATGAGGGATCTCAGCTCCCTGATCAGGGATCGAACCTGTGCCCCTGCATTGGAAGTGTGGAGTCTAAACCACCGGACCACCAGGAAAGTCCTTTCCAGAGGTTTCCGATGTCTGTGCCTCCTGCTCCTTGTGCCCATAAGAAGGTGCTTGGCCACTCCCATTAACGCTGTTAGTGCCCAGGACTCCCCAGCCCCTACCCACCCCACCTGCCCAGCAGCTGGCTGAGCGGCGGAGCTGGTCAGAGTTCAGCCTGGATGAGACTGAAGAAGCAAAGAGGAAGCATCTCCCTTCTGGGAGAATTTGGATTGGGGGCAGCTCCCGCTTTGCCCAGAAAAGACCTGTAAGAGGCAGTGTGACAGAGCAGGAAGAACGTGGGTCTTGGGGTTAGCCGGCCTGCGGTTGCGATCCTTTACCAGCTGGGTGGGTGGGTCCTGGGCAGGATGGGATGGCAATAGAGCCTGCTTTGTAGGGTGGAGATGCGACTTTCAGGGGGTGACGTGTGTGATGTGCCTCAGACTGTGAATCCAAACTTCGTTGATAGGATCAGTTACCTGGGGTTTGGGCAATTTTGTAGCCTCCTGTCCCCCACTCCAACTCCTTTTCTTCTTAGCTTGATTGATTGATTAGGTGAAAGGCAGCACAGGGAATGAGCAAGATGCCGTTCAGTTGGGGGACTGGGGTGTGAGCAGAAAATCCCAGAGTGTAATTCCTTGCCTAGACAGCAGAGACAAAAAGGAGCATTTCTAGTTGAGAGATTGCCTGGCTTTGTGAAGGAGGGGCTGCTCTGAGACTCTGACTGGTGGGGAAGGGGAGGGGTGCCTGGTGGAAGGGTTAGCAGGAGCAGAGCCTAGAGGTGGACACACTGGAGACACATGGGCCAAAGTGCAAAGAGGCTGCTTTCCTAGAGCAGAGGGCAAGTGAGTGAGGCTGAAAGGGCCTTGACCCAGTTCCCGGCTTATTAGAAGTCCCGCTGGACTTCCCCACCAGGACTTCCCTGGTGGTCCGGTAGTCAAGAATCTGTCTGCCAATACAGTGGACACGGGTTCGATCCCTGGTCCAGGAAGATCCCACATGCCTCGGAGCAACTGAGCCTGTGTGCCGTGCGGCAGCTCCGAAGCCCACGCACCCAGAGCCCACTCAGTGCAACAGCAGTCTCCGGTTGCTGCGATTAGAGGAAGCCCACACAGAAGTGAAGACCCAGCACAGCCTGAAATAAAGAACTGAAAAAGCATAAAAAACTAGAGTGCACTGGGAAGAGGGGAGGAGGCTGAATTACTTGGATCCTTACTAAAATGCTGTCAGTTCCTACATTTGAGGAATCTGCTCCCTCAAGGTGACCTGCCTCTTTTTTTCCCTTTCTCTCTAAAAACAGCAGTGGAGGAAAACATTTGTCCATTACCTCCCCCCAAAGAGCATCCCTTTCCCTTCTTCATCCTCCCCTGCTTCAACTTCACCCTGTGTCTTTAACCCCATTCCCATTCCTTGAAGAAAGAAGGTGGTGTGGGAGGAAGTTCAGATAGGGAGGCAAGGTGGTCCCCCGGCTATGCTAGGATAATAAAGAGGGACAGTCTAGCCTTGGGGGTGTCTGGGGTCCCGTGTCTTTCTTAAGTCCCCAGGGCAGATACACATTGGGGAGGACCCTGTTCTCTGCCAGAAATACTCAGGTCGAGTGATTTACATTACACTGGGCTTACTAGCTTCTTCCTTCTTCAAGTGGATACCCAGGGAAGGGGGTGCTGTTTGGGCAGCAGGAGAGAAGGAGGAGGTGGCGGCCGTCAGCTAGCAGAGATGCGCCTTTCTTTCTCATTCCTGGAGCCGGCTGGCAGAGCCCGTCGCTGACCGCTGACGGGGGCAGGCCGCCGCAAGCTACAGGAGGAGACGCTTGGGCCCTCCTGCGTCCCTGCTTCCAGCTCTCCCCCTCGTCTCCCCTGTGACTCTTTAGGCTCCTTGCTGCTTCCTGAGGGCTGAGCCGGGTGGGCATGATTTTTGCCCCTTCTCATTTTAGATGGACATACTTCTTGTGCCCAGCCACGGAGTGTGGCTTTGGTCCTTTCTGGGGGCCCCGGTGGCAGGGAACCCACACTTCTTTCCCCTGCCTTTCTTTCCTTCCTTTTTAAAATTGTATTTATTTATTTTTGGCTGTGTGTTGGGTCTTCATTGCTGCGTGTGGGATTTCTCTGGTTGTGGCAAGCGGGGGCTGCTCCCCGTTGCTGTGCTCAGGCTTCTCTTGTTTCAGAGCATGGGCTCAGGAGTGGTGGCCCACAGGCTCAGTTGCTCCTTGGCGTGTGGAATCTTCCCGCACTAGGGAATGAACCTGTGTCTCTTGCTTTGGCAGGTGGACTCTCAGCCGCTGGCCTGCCTGGGAAGTCTCTCTCCTCTATCTTTCAGAGTCCCCCAGCCAATCCTTCCCGGATCTCCTGTCCTCCAAGGGGAAGCTTCAAAGCTCTGGAGCCCTTCCTCTCAAACCATGTCTTGTCTTTTTTCTTTCTTTTTTTTAAATGGACTTATTCCAAAAACGATCTAAAGAATTTTTTTTTTTTTTTTCTGCACCGTAGCCTGTGGGATCTTTGTTTCCCCACCAGGGACCAGGTATTGAACCTGGCCACCCCTGCCCCCAGCAGTGAGAGCATGGAGTCCTAACCACTGGACTGCCAGGGAATTCCAAGAACTTTCATTTCTAAATGCTCACATTTTGGTCAGTTCTTTCTTGATTTTTACAGCCTTTGGGGAGTGTTTTTTGTTAGCCCTAAAGTTTGGAACTTTGAAATCTGATTTAACCTGCCACAGCACCATGCCATGAGCAGGGGTGTTGATTGCCTTTTACCAATGGAACACTCAAGGCTCATGAACAGCATTAACCAATGAGGTTGGATTGGAACCAACCTCAGTTCTCCCCTGAGCTGGTGCAGGGCACTCTTCCTGGGGGCTGTGTACCCTCTGGATTTCCTGCTTTCTCCTAACATCCAGGTACACAGACATTTTCAGGGTGGCAGAGCCTGAAACATGGTCATTTTAACGTCCACGTGGTGTCCCACGTGGGGTGTTCAATGGGTGCTGTCTCTTTCAATCACTCCCTCCTTGCTGGGTATGTGAGAGGTGTCTAATTTCTTACCGTAATAAATGCAGCTGCTGTGAGTATTTTGCTCAAATTGCTTCCACTACGGTCTTCATCCCCAGTATGTTCCATGAGTCTCGCAGTTGGGGTTTCGGTGGTAGTCAGTCCTCGGTTTCTTGACCCAGAGCATGGTCAACGCAGAGGAGGCTCCAACCACCTCTTTTTTTTTTTTTTTTTCCTCTCCTTACTCAAATTTTGACTGCACCGAGTCTCAGTTGTGGTACTCAGGATCTTGGATCCTTGCTATGCCATGTGGGGTCTTTAGCTGTAACATGCAGGATCTTTAGTTGCAGCAAGCGGGATCTAGTTCCCTGACCGGGGGTCGAACCCATGTCCCCTGCATTGGGAGCTTGGTGTCTTAGCCACTAGACCACCAGGGAAGTCACTCAGCCATCTCTTGTGGTTTTAAATTCACCTCCACCCAGAGGAGGTTACACCACCTCTTTGGGGACTGGTACTGAACTGATATTGGTAATTACCAGTAATTTACCAGCAGGGTGAATTCCCTGTGTGCACATGGTCTGGGCCCATTTTACTACTGCATAGCCACCATCACATCAAAAACCAAGAGCTGAAGTGACCCAGAGAATGAATCTACTTCAAACCTTGTCCAGGGGATTTAGTGTTAGCCAATGGCCAAGGTTATCAATAGCCAGCTTAATGCAAAATTGCTAATGCATTTTCTCAAACAGGTAGCAAGATTTAGAGACTGAGAATGGGTAACTGGTAGAACCATGAAGTTCAGGTTTTAGTCTTAACACGTCTGTTTGGGGGTAGAGCATACATTTTATGAACAAAGTGGGTGGAATGGGAAAAGGGATCAACTATAGGAAGAGACCCTTATTTCAGCTCCAGTGGGAGGAAGGTCAGTGGTTCAGGTGGCAAGTGTTCGGGAATTTAGGTGGTCCTCTCAGGGTGTGAGGCTCTCATGAGCTGGCAAAGAAGGGAAGCAGAGGGCAGTGGTCACTGCAGAGGGATGAGGAAGGGGCAGGTCGTCCCAGTTCAGGGGGACGTGAAGGCACAAGTCAGGAAGGGATGTGCCTGGGGTCAGGATTGGACTCCTGTGGAGTTCCAAGCATCCCAGCCAAGCTGTCTTGTGGTTTTGCAAGGCATGGATATTAATAAGGATGATTAGTAATCATGACGTGTGAATAATAAGGGATGGTTAATTGTCCTGGTTATGATGAACAGCAGTCAGTGGGAGAAAGTGGGGGAGTTGGGATCCCCCAACACACACACACACACATACATGTATGTGATCTGTTCTTGGCTGATGCTTATGAGAACATGGAGCCAGCAAGCTAAAGGGCATCAATATTTTAAAAACTGCTAATAAGGCAAATTTAAAAATTCACTGAACACATGTTCTCAACAGAAAATTTGGAAAATGCAGAAATATTAAGGAAGGAAACAAAAGCACTATAAATATTTTGGCGTGAATATCCTTCTAGCCTTCTGTGTTCAGTTGCTCTGACTCTTTGTGACCCCATGGACTGGAGCCTGCCAGGCTCCTCTGTCCATGGGGATTCTCCAGGCAAGAATATTGGAGTGGGTTGATTCTCCAGATGATCTGCCCAACCCAGGGATCGAACCCACGTCTCCCACATTGCAGGCAGATTCTTTACCACTGAGCCATCAGGGAAGCTCAAGAATACTGGAGTGGGTAACCTTTCCATTCTCCAGGGGAACTTCCTAACCCCAGAAATCAAACCGGGGGCCTCCTGCCTTGCAGGTGGATTCTTTTCCAGCTGAGCTACCCTGGGACAGAAATATAGCCATAAACCACATTTAAAATGAAACATAATTAGGGTTATATTCTGCACGACATTTGGTAGCTTGATTTCTTTTTAACTTACAAACACTTCTTGTGTGCTTCTCCATGCTGTCAAGTCATCTTTGAGGGTGTTTTTTTTTTTTTTTTTTTTTTGATGAGGGTAACAATATTTGGGGCAAAGAGTCCATCTTTTCTGGCCCCCTCCAGTCTTCAGAAATACAGAAGGGCGATACTGGGGTGGGGCAGGGCCACGCAGTGTGCCCAGTGGATGGGGAAGTGAGGCAAGGAGGAGACAGGGTTGCTTCATAACCTGAGCTTGATAGAGGAAAATACCTTCTGAAAACATAATTTTTTTTTTTCATACTCAGTTGAGGATAGACAACAGTCAGAATCCTTCCCTGGGCATTGATGCCAGGGTTAGTACGTGGTCCTGTAGACAATTTGAGCCCATCTAAGCTTTCAGTTTCCCCATCTGTATGTAGAGGAAACAGCACCTGCCTCCTACCCATCTCCTGGAAGGCTGTTTCCAAGGCCTGAGACACAAGAAAACTTAGGATGTGGAAGAATACTGACTCTGGGACTCTCATCAAAATGATAAAAGACAGAGCAAACCTCCAGGTATGGAGAGGGGACCAACTGTGTGACCCAAGGGAAGCCCGTCCTCTCCTTGGCCTGCCTTTTCTCTGCTGTGAAACTTCTGGACCCCTGGCTGGTGCCACGGGGCAGGAGGCTCAATTATGCTGCTGCCTCGGGGCTCCTGTTCTTGGGAAGAAGTTACAGCCGGAGCCACAGAGTCTCTGGGCTGGACCTCTGTGAGAAGAACATCTGGTTTGAGAGAGATGAGGGATCGAGTGTGATTCCATTCTTCCTAAAAAGGATGGGACAGAAATCATGTGACAGCGAATGTTGACTTGAGCTCAAGGCCTTTCCCACCAACACAGAGAAGCCTCTGCTCCACAGGGCTCAGAGGTCAGCTGCCTCTGCCTTGCTCTGCAGCCCCAGTGTTCCTGGGCTCAGCGTGTGTGGGAGGGACTCCAGGGCCACTAGCAATATGTCAGCATTCTGAAAGTTTCATTCACTCATTGATTCATCCATTAGAAAAAAAAGATTTATTTCTTTCTGGTTGTGCTGGGTCTTTGTTGCTGCACGCGGGCTTTCTCAGAGTTGTGGCATGCAGACTCCTCATTGCAGTGGCTTCTTTTGTTGCAAAGCATGGGCTTAGTAGTTGTGACACACGAGCTCATTTGCTCTGCAGTTTGTGGGATCTTCCTGAAGCAGGGATCAAACCAGGGTCTCCTGCATTGGCGGGTGGATTTTTTTTTTTTTTTNCTGGACTCCTCCCCACCCGCGCCACCAGCCCCGCATTAAAGCTTCTCATTAGCGTGTTTGTTTTCATTGGACGCACAATAACCATCATGGGCGCCAGGCACGCTCTCTAATTATAGCTATGAATATTCATAGCGCGGGGGTGGCTCTCGGTAGGGGGGACGCCCCAGGGAGATGCGCCGGGGGACCAGGCTCCAGGAGAGACGGGGTGTATGTGGGGGGGCGGGGGTGCTGCCGCTAGTCCCGGGCTAGGAGGGTGGGTGGGCTCCCGGCCGGCCGGAATCAAGGGGTCCCGGAGCCCACAAATCAAAGCACTAGCTAAAAACTTCCCTCCCGTGCAGTTCCTTCCTTTCTTTGACCTTGGCTGCTGGGCAGAGTAAATAGTGGTGGATTTGGGATCCAGACGATCCCACCGCACAGTGCGGACTCCGAAGGGCGTCCTACTTCCCAGGCCTCCTACCTAGATCTTGCCGGCCGCTTGGGTTCCCACCTTCGCTCCGCTCTATTATTCTGTCATCTGCTCTCGGTTTTGGCTTTGTCTTCCCGCCCACCGTTCTCTGCCACGGAAAGTTCCCGTGACACAAAACTCCTGGCGGAGACAACGGAGCTGGGCGCCGTAACGGCAAGCGTGTGCCTTGTGAATTAAGAGATTTAGTCACTTGTGGAATGACTTTATTTTATAGTGACTTCCTCCCCGACTGAGTGATGTTGCATGCATTGGTTGTATTTATAACTTAATAGCTTTTCTCAATTTTATTATACTTTTTATGATACTTGTGGCTTTATGGGACTTCATAATTTTTCTCAGATTCATTAAATCCAGCTGAGGGTGGAGCTAATGGCAGGAGCAGGTACCAGGTTCCAAGATGGCAGGTGAGACGGTAGGGTGCCACTCCCCCATCTCCTGCTGCCCCCTCAGGCATTCCGCCTTCTGCCAACTGATCCCGATGAGCCTGTGGGGTCATTTCAGCTTAGTTTACTCCTCTGAGCCTGACATTTCCAGGAGAACCTGCCAGAAAGACAAAGCCCCATCCAGGGACATCCCACCGTTGGTTAAGGACTGTAGCTGGTCCGGTCTTGTCCTGGGCCCTAGCTCATTCTAACACTAATTTCTAGAACCAGAGACACTTCCAGCCCAGATATCCCCACCTCTTCATCGAACAGATGGGGAAACTGAGGCTCAGAGAGAGGCCGTTACAGAGCTAGGGACTGGCAGATGGAGACTTGTTCTCCTAATTTCTGCCGCCAGCAACAGGTTCGGATACTCTGTAGCTCTGCGCCCACTTTCTCTCCTGCCCCTGGATGTTATGTTCTCTTGAAGGCAATAATGATAATAGTTAGCATTTACCGAGCACATGCCTGGTGTCCTTGAGTCTTCACAACAGCTCTGCTCGAGCAGCTGCTAGTGTTTATCTCCATTTTACAGATGAGGCAAGAGTTGCAGTGAGGTGAAAACATTAGCTCAGGTTTGCACAGCCCATGACCGTGCTGGGGTGGAGAGACTCGAGGCTTCTGTGCGCTGTGGTGACCTCATCCATGCACTCATAGCTAAGTGGATTATTTGCAAATTTTCCTGATGCCTTCCTTCTCCAGGAATTCTTTTTGTTGAGAGGTGGTGGGCAGGAAGAGCAAATAGTCTGGGGGACGAGCCGATCAGAGCAGGGGCTCTTAACTCCAGAACCACGATGGCCAAAGGAGGGGAAGGAAGGCGGGAGGAAGAGGCGGGTCAGCCGTGGGTGGGGAGGCCAGCCGGTGTCAGCGCCTTCCAGCTGGTGACTGAATCACCCTGGCCACCTCTGGTATCCAGGAGGGTAGCAGCCACATTTTGTGAGATGGATGACTTTGAGTGCCCTGCCCTGCCCAGAATCTCCCTATAGGCCTCTTCTATTTCTGAAGTTCCAATACATTAAAAACAATTTTTTTTTAATCTTTAAAAAATTTATTTATTTTTAATTGAAGGATAATTGTTTTACAGATTTTTGTTGTTTTCTGTCAAACATCAACATGAATCAGCCACAAGTGTACATATGTCCTCTCCCTCTTGAACCTCCCTCCCCATCCCACGCTTCCAGATTGTTACAGAGCCCCTGAGTTCCCCCAAGTCATACAGCAAATTCCCATTGGCTGTCTATTTCCCATAAGGTATTGTAAGTTTCCACGTTACTCTCTCCATATATCTCACCCTCTCCCTGGGTCCATAAGTCTGTTCTCTATGTCTGTTTCTCCATTGCTGCCTTGCAAATAAATTCATCAGGACCATCTTTCTAGATCCCATATATATGCGTTAATATATGATATTTATCTTTCTCTTTCTGACTTACTTCATGCTATACAATAGGCTCTAGGTTCATCCACCTCATTAGAGCTGACTCAAATGAATTTTTAAAGTTTTTTATTTATTTATTTGGTTACAGCATGTGGGATCTTTCGTCGCAGCGCTTGGACTCTCTAGCTGCGAAGCGCAGGCTCTAGAGTTCACGGACTTCGTTGCTCCTCAGTCTGTGGGGTCTGAGTTCCCTCGCCAGGGATCGAACCCATGTCCCCTGCATGGCAAGGCAGATTCTTAACCCCTGTACCACCAGGGAAATCCCTCCAGTGCATTTAAAAAGGAAGACATGCCAAAAAGGATTGCAGGAGGGTTATGTGATTTACATTCCATAAGTTAACACTTTTAACTCACGCAAGATGAGGCATATAATTGTGCCTCTCACAAAATCATTTCAAGAATGAGANACCCCTGTACCACAAGGGAAATCCCTCCAGTGCATTTAAAAAGGAAGACATGCCAAAAAGGATTGCAGGAGGGTTATGTGATTTACATTCCATAAGTTAACACTTTTAACTCACGCAAGATGAGGCATATAATTGTGCCTCTCACAAAATCATTTCAAGAATGAGAAAATGATGAATGCAAGGTGAGCTCCAGCCCAGCAGGCTCTTGCTCCCCTGTTTTGTTTGCCACTCTGGCCTCTAGAGCCGTGCTCAGCACAGGGTAGGAGCCCGGGTGCCTTGCTGCTCCTCTGAGGAGTGAAGGGCGCACTCCAGGCAGTGCAGGCAGCTCAGACTCCAGTTTAAAGCTGTAAGAGACACACCTTCCGGCTTTGCTGGAGTGGCCCTGTGGCTGTCAACATAACCCCCTTTGGAGATCATGACAAAAGTGTAGACTGCAGGACTCCTGTCTTATTTGCCTGTGTTTTAATTTTTTCCCCCCAAGAATATGGTGATGAAAATTAAAATTCCTTTAAAAGTGTGCTTGAGTTTATTGTAGCTTTGGGTCATTGGGCACTTTTCTCAATTTACAGGTGTTTAGAAATAGAACCATCCAGTGTGCTTGTGAGTGCCTGTGGTTGCTGGGGTGTCAAATAACTTTGAGATGCTAAAAAAGATCCTCGGAATCTGGAGAGCTGGACATTCCTGCTTCAGAAGAATGGTATCTTGTTCTGTTCAGAGCTTGTCAGGTTTGCCATTCACGTGACGTAGTGGTGGTGTGACAAGTGTGTGCTTGAAGAATGTGTTTAGTTCCTCAAATGAAGCTGGTAGGAATAAGCTCCTTGAAGGCTTGGTGGAAAGGATGTGGAGTCAGTGAGCCTAGGTTCAAATCCATGCTCTTCTTGTTAAGGAGCAAATTATCTTGAGCCAAAATCACAGCTTCTCCAAGCCTCAGTTTCCTCACCTGTAAAATGGGTGGAATAAAAACCTAGTTCCCTCCAGGGGTGGCGATGACCAGGAAAAACCTTATCAAGTGCCCCATCAGTTGTCATGGCAGTCACTCCCATCCTTTAGGTCCTTCACGTGCATGTAGTGTGCACTCCGCATGTCTGCCGTATAAAATTGGAGACACAGAATGAGCAGCCACACAGAAAACGTTCCTCCGGCTTCCACCTTGAAGCTCCCCTGGCTTGAGTGAAGGCTGTGCCCCAAGCTCACCCTGCTCGGTGCCTCCATTACAGACCTCGGGGACAGGGTCCTCAAGATGCATTTGTAATTTTTATTGTTATATCTTTTAATTTTATTTTGCTCTCCCCGCTGTCTTGAGCAGGGGAGATAGGGAACTGGTATTTATGGCTGCTCCTGCGACCTACCTCTTGGAATGTATGTATCAGTTAATTTAATCTCCCCTGGTTTTATTTAAACTGTTTTTCCTGATTCACTCTCTTTTCTCTCCATCCACAACTTCCCCCTCCCCTCTCATCCCAGCCTCTTTTTTGTGTGTGTCTGTTTCTGGGCTCTGTCTTTTCCCTCCTCCTTCTCCCAGCTTCTCCTAACTCCTCCTCCTCCCCTCTCTGGGCCGCAGCACCCCCGCCTCCCTGCCCCTCCCCACCGCCCCAGACCTTCTGCCTTGACTTTGGCCTGGCTCTTTCCATCCCCAGCTTGGGGAGGGCGAAGAAGCCTCTTACACTGAGGTTGCTACTGTCTTTTCCTGGCTCCTCTTTCTCTCTCTCTCTCTGCCCTGTTGCCTGATTGACATTTACAAATTACCCAGCTGAAAGTGTTCAATCCCCGACCCGCCTGTTTCTGTTCAGCAATGAGTGAGATTTGCAAGCATTTTGTCATATAATTACTGCAAATCCCTTGAAAATTTCCACAACAAGGCCAGATGAATGGTAATTTGGGGGCCTCCAACTCCCAGTCGCCTTCACTGGTTGAGGCCAGAAACGCAAACCCGCCCCCAAGTCCTTCATATGTGTTTGTTTATTTACTGGGGTGGGGGGCAG
>SJYA01002687.1:4643305-4668162 GCA_006410615.1 Neotragus moschatus
TTTTTTTTCCCCTAGAGATTTCTGGGAAAATCTTGAACAGCCCAGACACACGCACTTCTCCGCCTTCCTCTTTGTGGTGCGCGTGCTGTAAAATGTTTGGATTGGGAGATTTATTTGCTTTACACGGGTGTATTTGTGCTGATTTTATTGTATTGACTGGGCGCATTTTTCCTGCGCTCCTCTAGTTTTATTGTGTGCCTGTCTCTGGCATACATCACTTGCATTGTTTTCTGCGAAAATTACGCCCCTTTTCACTGTGACTTGATAGGACTTTACTGCATTAGTACCTAAGTGGGGGGATTTGCTGCCACCAAAGATGCCCCCATGCCTGGGCAGCCCCCCTCCTGTAGCCCCTCCTGTAGCTGGGCAGCACCAGCACTTTGGGCTGAGGACACAGGCCCCTGGGTTTCTGTGCCTTGAGGACCCTGGACCTGACCAAGGAGGAAGCTGGATGATGGAGGCGGGGTTTAGAGTTGGCCAGGGGGAGAGGTCATAGGTCATGGGGTTGAGGGTGGAAGAGGCCACAGCTGGGCAGTCGGATGAAGAGAGGTGCTGTGCTAAGTCTCTTCGGTCGTGTCTGACTCTGTGTGACCCCATGGATTGTGGCCCGCCGGGCTCCTCTGTCCTTGGGATTCTCCATGCAAGAATTCTGGAATGCGTTGCTGTGCTCTCCTCCAGGGGACCTTCCCAACCTAAGGATTAAACCCCCATCTCTTGTGTCTCCTGCATTGGCAAGCAGGCTCTTCACCACTAGCGCCACCTGGGGTCCTGTTAATGTATCTGCTTCCTGCCAGTATTGGCTATATTCATCCCTGGGGAGCATTCGTGGGCCTTTCATGGTCTCTCCTGGGGACCAATGAGCATGACGGAGACCCTGAGTCCCACACTTCAACAGTAGGCAGAAGGTTTGGCTGGCATCTTATGGCACAGTTGCTCTCCCTGTTTTACAGTTGGGCACATGGTGGCGTGGAGACATGTGGTCCCTTGCCTGGGGTCACATACTTAGCAAGTGGTGGGTGGGCATTGGAGCTGATGACTGCCTGCTACCAGGGCCTGCTACCCACCCTTGGGAAAGTCCAGGAGGAAGGAGGCATGTACAAAGGATTGTGATTCAAGGCACGGGGGTTAAAGCTGGAAAGACTCTTGGAAACCATCTATCGCACCTTCCCCAAAGATGGGGAAACTGCAGCCTGGGAGGGATCAGCAACTTGTCCAAAGCCAAGAAGTCTGTTCAGTAGTTAAGTGGAGGAGCCTCATTTTCCTTCTTCTCCCGGGATTGTTTAGATGGTTGGGAGTCTGGTCTGGGTGACAGCCTGGACTGCCTGGCCGCTCCATGGTATAAGATTATTTTTTTGTGAGTGTGTATGTATATGAGTCTATGTGTACATGTGTGTCAAGCAGAGGCCAGGAGGAGTGTACCATGGCCTGACCTGGCCAGTGAGATGGATGGCCTGCATGAGCCGGGGCCCTCACTGTCCCCCGAGGTGGCAGTGGACTTGGCCTGTGGTTTCCCTTCCCAGTTCTGCCCCGCGGTCCCCAGAGCCATCTCAGTGTTATACTGGGGGCTCCAGGATGGATTTGGGTCTGTCCCATCCCTGGGACGTCCGCAGTCACCTCCTCATTTCCACTCGCGTGCTGTGTCCCAGGGGTCACACACTGGAAGCAAAGATGGATTCCAACATCTCAGCCCCTCCCCAACTCCATACCACTTAAAAAAAAAAAAAAAACCCAAAGATTATATAATTAAATTTAAAAATGTGTCTTCTAATATACTGTCTTTCCTCGTGGTAAAGTCCCATTTTTGAGGGCGAGGCTGTAATACCGTATCTGGAAATGTTTTCCTTTGGGTATGAGCTGTCTCTTCCAGTTAATTGTTTCTACCATCGCACCAGTAGCTTGGCCTCCTCTGGGAGGGTCCGCCAGCAGGAAGCAGCTGAACGGAAGAGCTTGGGGCCGGGGGTCTGCCCAGGCCCAGCCAGCTCCCGGGGAGCAGCTCTGGGAGGAGCTCTGGGCACAGGGACCCCTGCTGGTGGGGCGGCTGAGGCTGCTGCTCCTCAGCCTGGGGGAGGGGGGGGGCCTGGGCCCTGCCCTCCACACACACCCATGAGTGTGACCCAGCCCCACGTGCATACACAGGCTCATGCCTACAAACATCATGAAGACGTAGACAGACAAACTGCCACATGCAGATACCACTGTGTGAGCAACTGTGTGAGCGAATATGTCCAGGCTCCTGCACATGCTGGGCACTGCTTGCTCTTGNTGGGCCCCGCCCTCCACACACACCCATGAGTGTGACCCAGCCCCACGTGCATACACAGGCTCATGCCTACAAACATCATGAAGACGTAGACAGACGAACTGCCACATGCAGATACCACTGTGTGAGCAACTGTGTGAGCGAATATGTCCAGGCTCCTGCACATGCTGGGCACTGCTTGCTCTTGTGGGTGTGCAAACTGTACATAGAGAACTCTTTCCAGGGATCTTCCTCGTGGTCCAGTGGCTAAGACTTTGCTTTCCAATGCAGGGGGTGCAGGTTTGACCCCTGCTCAGAGAGCTAAGATCCCACATGCCGCCAGACCTAAAAATCAGGACATAAACAACAAAAGCACTATTGTAACCAATTCAATAAAGACTTAAAAAAAAAATGGTCCACATAAAAAAATCTTAAACCAAAAAACTCTTTCCATCAAATTGAAGTCAGCCTGTGGCTTCAGAGTCAAGAGCCCAGGTTCCCGCCTTCTCCTCCCAGCTGTGATGCTGTGTGACAGAAGGAAATGCCGTTCCCTCTCTGGGCCCTTCTCTGTCTCAGCAGAGGATCTCCGAGCCCCAGCTGTCCATGAGTCCTCCTCTCCTCATGGTTGTTCTCTTCTCTCTCGCTCAGGGTTTTTTCTCAGAAGGAGGCAGGAGGGGTTTCTCCCCATCCCTGACCTCCAGCCTCTACTCTGTCTTGTGCATTCAAGGTCCCCACAGTTTCTCCGACCACTCTTGGTCCCAGAGGCCTTTCCTCCCATGCCAAGAGCCCCATGGTGTCCATAGGGGAGCCCGGTGTGTGCCATAGCATGGGAAATAGGCAGGTGGGCTTCCCTGGTGGCTCAGATGGTGAAGAACATGCCTGCCAATGCAGGAGGTATAAGAAATGCAGGTTTGATCCCTAGGTTGGGGAGATCCCCTGGAGGAGGGCATGGCTACCCACTCCAGGATTGTTCCCTGGAGAATCCCATGGACAGTGGAGACTGGTGGGCTACAATCCATGGAGTCACAAAGAGTTGGACACAACTGAGTGACTAACACTTTCACTTTCTTTCTGAACTGACCTTGGCTGTCCTCTCTTCTCAACAGCTGACTGTCAAGGGCATGAGCAGACAAGCCTGAAATTTGGGTCTGGTTGTGAAGCTTTAACAGGTCTCCTGGATGCCCCACCCCAATCCCAAACCTCCTTTCCCTGTGCCACCTCCATGCAGCATCCGGCAAGGACAGCTCATCCTAGCCAACGTGGAGCAGAAAAGATCTGCCTGGGTGGGGGGCTTGGTGGGGTGGCAGAGGGGGAGAAGCAGGAAGGAGGAGGCAGGGCCACAGGCAGTGTGGAGGAGTCTCCACCCCGTGTCTATCTTGGGATTAGGCTCTTGACTCAGTTTCCCCTGATAAAGCCAGACATGGAAGTGAAAAAGAAAGTTTGGGGGCAGGTAAACGTGTTCTAGATGGAGTTACATAGCATCTCCTTATCTCCCCCTAAATTAACACCCTCATTGGTTAGTGGGAAGAGGGGAGAGTAGGGTGGTAGTCAGGGGCAACCCTCCTCTCATCCGGAGTTAATGCCTACTGCTGAAGAGCCCTCCAGGGCCAGCGAATCACCCACATAATTATCCCTGGAGGTAATGGGCTTAGGGAGGTGGGGGTGGGGATGGAGCTCAGGATGAAAGGTTTGCTGATGCTGGGGGAGCAAAGGGATCTTCCTCTCTGTGGGAGGGGGACAGGGCCAGGGTGTAGGTGCTGGGTGGGTGGGGGTCCCAGCTACCAACCTCCATCCCCCACCCTGTGACTGTGTTTCCCACAAGAATTGGATTTGAGGGCTGAGTTTGTCTTCTGTTGTCTAGTTGGAAACCTGGTGTGTGTGTGAGAGAGAGAGAGAAAGGGAGAGACAGAGACACAGACACAGAGAGAGGGATTCAAAATTTTCTAGTTTGGGGAGCGGTAGGAGACATAGGGGCTTCCCGGGTAGCTCAGATGGTAAAGAATCCACCTGCAATGCAGGAGATCCCGGTTTGATTCCTGGGTAGGGAAGATCCCCCGGAGAAGGGATAGGCTACCCACTCCAGTAGCTGGCTTTCCGTGGTGGCTCTGTTGGTAAAGAATCCACCTGCAGTGCAGGAGATCCCGGTTTGATCCCTGGGTTGGAAAGATCCTCTGGAGGAGGGCATGGCAGCCCCCTGCAGTATTCTTGCCAGGAGAATGCCCAAGGACAGAGGAGCCTGGTGGGTTACAGTCCATGGTGTTGCAGAGTCGGACAGGACTCAGCACCTCCGCAGAGCACAGCACAGGAGATAGACAGAGTTGGGCCCGAAGTAGATACAAATGTATCAGTTCTGCTGCTGCTTTTCAAACTGAAGTTCTTTTCCTGGAGGAAGGTGTGTGGAGGAGGAATGTAGGGTGAGGATCCCCGCCTTCCTGGATTTAGGGGGAAAACTGTAATCTAGGCTTACAGCTTGCCACCCTTCCTCCAATGACACATTTCTTTCTTTCTTTTTTTAACTGAAGTATAATTGATAAGTACTGTTTAGTTTCAGGAGTACAGCATAATGATTTCAGATTTTTTTTTGTAGATTATATTCCATTATATGTTATTATAAGGTACCGGGTATAATTCCTTGTGCTCCAGATATTTCTATTTATAGCTTAGAGGGACTGTGTGTGTGTGTATGTGTGTGTGTGTGACAGCCAGACACAAAGAGAGACAGTGAGGTGGTGAGGGGTTGAGCTGAACCAGGCTTTCCTGGGAAGTGGGGAGGGTGCGATCTTTGGGGATGAAGCTAACTTCTGGGCACAGGGCCCCAGAGTGCGAGGTGAGCTTGGGGAGAAGGTTCAATGGCGGGTCTGTATCAGCGTCTGGACACTTCTCTGCCTCCCGCCAACCCATCCGGGCTCTGGCACAAATTTGCATTTAAATAGAGATTTTTTTTTTTTTTTTAATGAGAAGGACCCAAGGGAGCCCCCAGACTATTAAGTTTTCTTCTGGGGGCTGTGTGGATCCTTCTTCATTTGCCCCTCCGCCCCAGCCTCCCACCTCTCCACCCCCTACCGTCATATTATTCTGTGGCCATATATTCTGAGGGCCAGATGAGGCCCTGGCTCTGACAGTCTGAGGGCACTTGTGGGGACGATGGGGCCGGCGCTCCTGGGAAGATAGAGGATGCTTAGTGCTGACCCTGATCCCTCCTTCCTCTTTGTCTGCCGAGGCTGGGCACCCCGCCCTCCACTCCTGCACCTCCCTCTGCTGGCCCTAGGGAGTGGAGGGGCCTGCCCCGGGAGTCCTGCTGCCAGCTCCAGGCTGCAGACAGTAGTGGCAGGATCCGTGTTTTCATCACACTGGGGAAAGCGTGTTCACTGGGTGTCAGGAGATCCAGTTTGTGTCCTGGCCTCGCCATCCCCATGCTGCCTAACCTTGGTCGAGTCACTCAGCTGCTCTGAGCCTCAATTTCCTCGTCTGTGGAATGGGGATACTAATAGCTACTTCGTATGGGTGAGTGTAAGGTTGAACGAGATCATGCAGTAATTTGTTTAGCTCGGTGCCTGGCACGGGGTAGGCCCTCAGTGATCAGATTGAGAAGATTAGGGGGAGAGAGATTTCCAGGAAAGAGTCTGAAGCTGTAGTGGAAAGAGCAGGATTTAAGTCGAGAGACCAGAGTTGCTTTTCCTGCTTCCTGGGGAAGCTGCGAGGCTTTCCCATCTACGAACTGGAGATTCTGAATTAAAACTCATCTCAAAGGGTTCTTGTGAGCATGAAATGGTACAGTTGGGCCTCAGGGTCCCTGGCCCCCAGTGGGTACTCAGTAAAAGTCAGCTCTCTTCCACTTTCGCTTCCATAGAGGGGGCGGATTTGAAAGATGTTCCAGGGCCTTGGAGAATGTTTGGGAGGACTGGCTGGGGGGAGGGTATTGTTAGGGGGTGCCGTGGGGTGGGGATTAGAGATCTGAAGCTCTGGGTTGGGGGGAGGGCTTTGGGTAGACTCCAGGGTGCCCACCTGGGGAAGCTCAGGGATTGAAAGCCCCAGATAAAGGAAGCTAGCTCTGCCCTGCCCCGTCTCCTCCCAGACGGCCCTCGATGGGGGGTGACATGGCTCTGTGCGTGTTGGGGGGTTATGGAATCTGAGGGTGTCAGCAGACCCGTGGCTGACGGCTGAGGAGCTTGGGAGGGAAATTGAAGGAGAAAAGGTCAGCTCGGGGGGGTTCCCTCACCTCTCCACAGCTCCCATCAGTAGGTCTAGGAGAAGGAAATGAGACATGACAGGTCCCTGGCCACCTGGCATAGTCTGAGAAGGGAGACAGGGTGGGCAAGGGAGACTCTGTGTGTGTGTGTGTGTGTGTGTGTGTGTGTGTGTGTGTGTGAGACCTGTTAGTTCTAATTCACCCCTCACCCCCAGCCCTGGATGCTGGCAGGCCCAGATTAGTCTCGGCATCTCCACTAGCAGAGAGGCAGTGACAAGTTCTTTGATTAGAAGAGCTCTGTGGCTTGATGGCCCTCTTCTTCCTCTTTCTTTCTTCTTTCCCTTCTTACCCTCTTTCTTTTCCTTTTTCTCCTCTGTCTCACTTCCTACTTTTCTTCACCTTTTTATTGTTTTAGAATTAATCTTCTAAGCTCCTTTTTATTTATTTGGCCATGCCAGGCCCTCGCTATGGCATGCAAGATCTTCTGTTGCACTTCACGTGCCTCTCTTTGGTTGTGACTCATGGGCTCAGTAGCTGTGGCTGTGGGCTTAGTAGTCCCCAGGTATGTGGGATCCGTGATCCCAGCTCCCTGACCAGGGGTTGAACCCATGTCCCTTACATTAGAGGGTGGACTCTAAACCACTGGATCACCAGGGAGGTCTGTCCTTTTTTTTTAAGCAAATGATGTCTCCTAGACACAGTTGAAGGAGCCCCACCTCTCAGGGCCTGGCTGGTCCAAGAGGCATCTCTGTAAGAATTAGGAAAATCCTTGGAAGAAAAGTTATGACAAACCTAGATAGCATATTGAAAAGTAGAGACATGTTGTCAACAAAGGTCTGTCTAGTCAAGGCTATGGTTTTTCCAGTGGTCATGTATGGATGTGAGAGTTGGACTGTGAAGAAAGCTGAGTGCTGAAGAATTGATGCTTTTGAACTGTGGTGTTGTAGAAGACTCTTGAGAGTCCCTTGGACTGCAAGGAGATCCAAGCAGTCCATTCTGAAGGAGCTCAGCCCTGGGATTTCTTTGGAAGGAATGATGCTGAAGCTGAAACTCCAGTACTTTGGCCACCTCATGCGAAGGGTTGACTCACTGGAAAAGACTCTGAAGCTGGGAGGGATTGGGGGCAGGAGGAGAAGGGGACGACAGAGGATGAGATGTCTGGATGGCATCACTGACTTGATGGACATGAGTCTGAGTGAACTCTGGGAGTTGGTGATGGACAGGGAGGCCTGGTGTGCTTTGATTCATGGGGTCACAAAGAGTAGGACACACCTGAGTGAATGAACAGAACCGAACCGAACTGACTGCTCTGGGAGGGCCCAGCCTTCCAGAGGGTACAGCCTTCCTGTGGGTACAGGGCAAGACTGGTGGAGGGCGCTCTCTGTGAACCACAGCCTCATAGCGGGGTGTGGCTTGGTCAGTAGAGCAAAGGCTGGACTTTAGCTGTTGCCTGCCCTTTGGGCAGTCAAAACCTGCACTCCTGTACAGGGCAGTCCTCCACCGCTATCCCCGCCTCTCCCTCCCTCCAGGGGCTGCCTCTATCCTGGTGCAGCTGTACATGCTTCACACCCATGTTTTTGTATTTTTAAATATTTCTGTCCTTCTCTGGGCTTCTTTGAGTCTTTTCTCCTCCTTCTCCTCTTCCTAGAACTCATGTCTTCCCAGAACAAGTCTTACATACCAGTCTTTCTGCACAGCTGCTTGTGTCTTCATGTAGCAAGTGTTGCGTGTGTGTTCATGCTTCTCTCTGCATGGGATCTGTGTCTATTGCGTCCTTCTCTTCGGGCTTGGCACATAGTAGGTGCTGAAAATTATGTGACTGGGTATGTGTCCACATGTGTTTCTCCATGTGTCTCAGCTCTCTGGAGCCCCTCAGTTGTCTCCTCACTTGAGTTTAGAAAGGAAAGGGAGTTAGAAGGGGAACCCCACAAGATGGAGGTCACGTACTCCCCACCCCCTCTCACCTGACACCCAGTCTTCCACAGAGCGTCCAGAAAGGGCAAGCTGAGGACCATCCTGACTTGACGGCACTGGCCTCGGGGTGCATCCCCTCCTCTCCCCTTCCCAGACTTCCTAGACTCTCCCAAACCCTCCAAGACCAGAGCCCGGAGGGTAGGGGCGGGGGAGGGAGTAGAGAAGAGGGAGCTTGAGGAAGCTGGGCAGGGGCGCCCCTGGGACCCCTTTCCACAAGGACAGAGGCGGCACCAGCTGCTCCACAGAAGAAATATTCCCCAAAGTCAGAGTGGTCGTCTCATATTTTAAGTGGCCCTTATTTATCACCGTCCTCCTGGGCTCCCTTTCGTGGCAAATGATGATAAAAGACAGCAGGGAGGGGGCACGGGGGCTGTTCCCGGCTGGCCCTGCAGCTGTTGGAGGTGGCAGCGCCAGGGGACGTGCAGATAGCAACACATGGGCACAGTGACATGCACACACAGACAGTGATACCAGCACACACGCACAATGGTGCGTGCCCACAGACACAGCAGCATGTACACACAATGGTGTGCGCACACAGACACAGCAGCATGCACACACAATGCTACATGCAGACATACCAACACACCTGCACAGTGGTGTGTGCTCACAGACACGCCAGCACACGTGCACAATGGTGCGCATCCACAGACACAGCAGCACGCACACACAATGGTGCGTGCCCACAGACACAGCAGCAAGAACACACAATGGTGCATGCAGACACACCAGCACACGTGCACAATGGTGCGCATCCACAGACACAGCAGCACGCACACACAATGGTGTGCGCACACAGACACAGCAGCATGCNGATAGCAACACATGGGCACAGTGACATGCACACACAGACAGTGATACCAGCACACACGCACAATGGTGCGTGCCCACAGACACAGCAGCATGTACACACAATGGTGTGTGCACACAGACACAGCAGCATGAACACACAGTGGTGCACACAGACACACCAGCACACATGCACAATGGTGCACATCCACAGACACAGCAGCACACACACACAATGGTGTGTGCACACAGACACACCAGCACATGTGCACAATGATGTGTGCCCACAGACACAGCAGCACGCACACACAATGGTGCGTGCCCACAGACACAGCAGCACGCACACACAATGGTGCGTGCCCACAGACACAGCAGCAAGAACACACAATGGTGCATGCAGACACACCAGCACACGTGCACAATGGTGCGCATCCACAGACACAGCAGCACGCACACACAATGGTGCGTGCCCACAGACACAGCAGCAAGAACACACAATGGTGCATGCAGACACACCAGCACACGTGCACAATGGTGCACATCCACAGACACAGCAGCACGCACACACAATGGTGTGCGCACACAGACACAGCAGCATGCACACACAATGGTGCATGCAGACACACCAGCACACATGCACAATGGTGTGTGCACACAGACACGCCAGCACACGTGCACAATGGTGTGTGCACACAGACACGCCAGCATACATGCACAATTGTGTGTGCCCACAGACACAGCAGCACGCACACACAATGGTACATGCCCACAGACACACCAGCACACATGCACAATGGTGTGTGCACACAGACATAGCAGCATGTACACACNGGGAACGTCAGGCCTTGGCAGGGACGAAGACCTCCTCGCCACGGTCCTGGTTCTCTGCGCCAACAGCTCCCCGTTTTCCAAACAGCCCCCCACCCCCACCCCGTGTCCTGTGTGCCCAGGACTTGGACTCTCTCCCGTCTCCCCCCTCCCCTGTCTCTTTGCACAGAAGACAAATGGAGATCCCGGAGGACAGGAAAGAAAGATCCGGGAGGGAAAGATCGCGGAGGGGAAGGAAGGGAACAGGGCTAATGAAGCCATGTCACAGCAGAGCCACAGAGATGGGTGAAGTTTGCGGCTGCAGGTGAGAAGCGCACGCGGTCCTGCCTTATGAGTGACACTCGCGAGGCCGTCTCTGCATCAAAAACTCTGCCGTCCGGGGGCGTAAAGTAGCTACACAGTTAAGAGCTGGTGTTCCTCACTCCGTCCATTTACCATAGGGGAGTGAACTTGAGGTTTNGAAGTTTGCGGCTGCAGGTGAGAAGCGCACGCGGTCCTGCCTTATGAGTGACACTCGCGAGGCCGTCTCTGCATCAAAAACTCTGCCGTCCGGGGGCGTAAAGTAGCTACACAGTTAAGAGCTGGTGTTCCTCACTCCGTCCATTTACCATAGGGGAGTGAACTTGAGGTTTCTTGGTGAGTTTGGACCGCGAGCCCCTGGATACCTCTTCCCGGAGATAGGGCCTTGGGACAAAAAAATGGAGAGACAGAGACAGAAGGAAAGAGGAAGGCGGCGGGGGCGCAGCGGAACAGGCGGGGAGCCAGCCCTTCGCGGTCTTCGCGGCCGCGGAGGTCGGGGCGGGGGAGGGGCCTCGGCGCCCGGGTCCCGGGCAGCGGTGGCGGCGGCGGCGGCTTTGTTGGCGGCCGGCTCGGGGAGCAACCTTGAGCGCGGGCGCGGAGACAGTGATTTAGGGGCTGGCATTGAAGCGTGAAGGTAAATGGCCACATTTCACCGTCAGAAGGTGAGCGGGAGGCGCCCGCCCCTTCCCTTCCCCCAAGGCCCCGGGGGTGGGGGGTGCGGGGGAGCGGCCTGTCGTGGGCACCCGCCGAGATCCCGGCTGAATCCCCGAGGCCCTGCGGCCGCAGCCGCGCCGGAGGAGGGAAGCCGGACGCTCAGCTTCTCTTTCCTGACCCGTTCCTATCTGGGGAAGTTAAGCGATCTGGGGCCCGAAGCTGCTTCAGGGGAGAATCTGAGAGGCGAAGGCCCACAGCCCGAGGACCTGAGGGACCCTCTGCTGGTCAGGACGGGGTGCGGGGAGCAGCTTAACTCTTCACAGGGGTCCTGAGGTCTGGTCGGCCTTCTGCTCGCAGTGCAGATGTGGAAACAGGCTCAGAAGGTTAAGTGATCTGCTGCAGACCCTGCCTCTGAGAAGGGATGAACAGGGAGGGATCTAGGTCTGTGGGACCCCCAGCCTGTGTTCAGCCCCCTAAACCCCCAGCAGGTTGCCTCCAAGAGCTCTGGGGTCTGGGTACTGGGTGTGAGGCAGCTTGTGGGTGCAGGAAATGTTGGCATCCAGCAACCTCCTGTGCTTTGAAAATAATACAGGAAAATAATCATGAAAATAACTCCTGCTTTTCATGTTCCTAGGTGGCTGAGACAGAAAAGAATCCACCTGAAATGCTGGGACCCGGGTTCTATCTCTGGGTCTGGAAGATCTCCTGGAGGAAGTCATGACAACCCACTCTAGTATTCTTGCCTGGGAAACCCCATGGACAGAGGAGCCTGTCGGGCTACAGTCCACGGGTCGCAAAGAGTTGGACACAACTGAAGTGACTAACACTTTCACTAACACGTCATATTAAAAAAATACAGAAATGTGGCTGTGATTTGATAACCCTTCTTTTTGACCCGTCTACTCCTCCCTCTTTGGGGCAAAGCTTCCTTCCCGGAGACCCCTGAATCTCTCCCACAGTTCTGAGCCAAGTGCATGTGAGTGGAGTGTTGAGATGAGTAAGTTGATTCATTTTGTTATTTTGCTGAGAAAAAGAGGCCCAGGCTGGGGAACGCATACCTTGTTGGAGTAGGGGCATGACATTGCAGACTGCCCTCGCCCCCTGCCCTGCCCAAGCATCATTTCCCAGGCTCAAGCAACAGAGAGAGGCAGAGTCAGGAGGAGGTGGGTGGGGAGAGTAAGTCCAGGGCACCAAGGCTGGGCCAGAGACCCCCAGAGGATGGAAGGAAACAGCTCCCTGGCTTGGGGCAGCTTTGGTGGTTTTTATTCATAACAGCTGCTTTTTCTTGGATGCCTACTAAGTGTTCAGTATACCTTTCATCATGCCAGCAACCCTACATAATACATATTGTTATCCCTGTTTTATAGATATGAACACTGAGGCTGGTCCCCTGATCTACAACTCCACTGCTGAGAGGTGGTGGAGCTGGGATTGGACCAGAGTCCCGTTGACTGTAGAGAGATTCTTCTTCTGTGGCCGCTCTGTTTCACTGGGAAGTGGACTGCAGAGGCCTTGGGGAGATGACCCAGCACTCAATGGGAAAGGAGGCTGGCATTCACCTCCCTCTTGTGGTTTTCCTTGGGCCAGTTCTCCTACGGAGTCTGGCTGGGACCGCAGGTCAGGGCAGAGGGTAGTGGGAGATGGAGGTCAGAGCTCTCAGCTGACAGTTGCCCTCAACCCTGGGCAGACAGAAGAGGGTCCCTGGGGGTGGGGGGTGGGGCTGTGTATCCTCAGGTTCCAGAGGAAGGTGCCCCGGATGGTGGGAGAGAGATTACCTTCCATGGTTTGAATTACTCCTGAAGAGGCCAAAGACCCCCTACTAGAGAAATTCATGGGGCCAGGAGGGGCAGGTATAGGCATCCCAGGGCTTCATCCTTTCTAGGATGGGCCCTGGTGGGAGCAAAACCAGCCACGGGACCCAGGTGCACACAGGCTGAGGCTTTGGGGAAGTGAGGCCTGTTTTCAGAAAGCCCTGGTTCCTCAGACCCCAGTTCCTATGACAACTTCAAATAGCCATCATCATTGAACACTGACCATGTGCCCCAAATGGTGCTAAGCCTTCTCTTAATCCTGACAGCCGCCACCGTGTGCAGTAGTGACTATATTAATTCCGTCTGACCGATGAGTAAATAGAGGCAGAAGCTCCCTTGGGCCGACAAGCTCTCCTAGACCCGCTTCCTCCCCTATGGGGGTGGGGCAGAAGGAAACAGCACGCAGAGAGGGGTCTCCAGACCCTTATAATCTCAGCACAGGGCCTGGACCCTGGAAGCCCTTAGTACATGTAGCTTCTTTATTATTCTTTTGTTTGTTTGTTTTATTTATTTTTAATTGGAGATAATTGCTTTACATTAGTGAGCAGGTTTCTGCCATACATCAGTGTGAATCAGCCATAGGTCTGCTATTATTAGGGCTTCCTTGGTGTCTCAGATGGTAAAGAATCTGCCTGCAATGCAGGAGACCCAGGTTTGATCCCCGAGTTGGGAAGATCCCCTGGAGAAGGGAATGGATACATACTCTGTACTCCGGTGTTATCGCCTGGAGAATCCCAANTACATCAGTGTGAATCAGCCATAGGTCTGCTATTATTAGGGCTTCCTTGGTGTCTCAGATGGTAAAGAATCTGCCTGCAATGCAGGAGACCCAGGTTTGATCCCCGAGTTGGGAAGATCCCCTGGAGAAGGGAATGGATACATACTTCGTACTCCGGTGTTATCGCCTGGAGAATCCCAAGGACAGAGGAGCCTGGCAGGCTACAGTCCACGGGGTCACAAAGAGTCGGACATGATTGAGTGACTGACACACACCCCATTATTATTCTTGATGTTTGGTGGGTGGAGGCATTGGGTGGGGCCACCTTGCCTTCCAGCCCATTATTTTCGGGCCAAGGTCTTATCTTCTAAACTGGGGTCTCGGGGTACACATCTTTCTCCCAGCTTCTTCTGAGTCTGCCTTTACATCCAGGTGGCCCTTGATCTAGGGGAGATGCACGTGGGAGCCTGTGTGTATGAACGTGATGAACAGATGTTTCTTGTTCTATGAAGAGCAGAGAAGGGGGTCCCAGAAAGGCCCTTCCTTCCCAGGACAGGGTCCTATCCTGGGTCGCTTCAGGAACCCCTCCGCCCCCACCACCCCGCCACCGCCCCATCCATTTCTGTGTTGGTCGCCTGGACGGAGGTGGGCTGTGTCAGACTAACCTCTTTTCCCTTCATCAACCTTCATAGTGGTGACCAGACCAAGGGTCTGTCCTCTTTCTGGGTCCTCAGCCCTCTGCTCCCCAACCCTGGTCCTTGGCAGGGATCCCAGATTTCAGCCAGTCCAACCCCACCTTTTGATAGATAAGGGCAGGGAAGTTCAGAGAAGGGGAACGACCTGCGCAAGGTCACACAGCGAGTGATGATGCTGGGGTAGGCAATCCGAGGGGAATCTCCTAGGGCTCCCAGTTTTGGGGGGTGCTCAAGAAATGAGAGGTGCCCACCCTCTCCTCTTGCCTGGGGTGTTGTCAGCTTGAGCACTGGCCGCCCGCCCCCATCCCCATCCACGCACCAGGTGGAATTGTCTTAATGCAGCAAATTGTTCATACACATGTAAGCAAATATCTCCTCAAATTATCTCTTATCACCAAATAGGCCGCGATGCTCACCGGCTGGAGGGCTGAGGTTGTCTTTCAATCCACTGATGATGAGCGGGAGGCAGGGGAGGGGGGCCGGCTGACACCAGAAATAAACCGGCTGAGCGGGGATGGTTGTCGCAAGGGGCAGAGCGAAGTTGTCAGGCGGCGAGAGCGTGTGAGGCGGCAGGACGATAATGTGGCATGACACTTCTGAAATGAGCGGCCCGTTGCCATGGTGAGCAGCCAGGAGGGACCGGCTCTCCCGAGGCTGAAATAAAACACGCTTTAAATGATGTTTGATTAGAATTTAGATCATGTAACCGAATACCTCAGTCCTTCTCGTCCCGTGCTTTTCTTTTCTTCTCAATTCTCCCCTTCTCCCCTCAATCCCCTCCCCACCCCACCCCGGGGCACATGCACACTCCTGTACCACACTCACACAGGCACACACATACACTTGCACACACATGCTCTTCTTCTCTCTCTCTCTCTCTCCTCTCCCCAATTGTTCTCTGCCTTGGTTGGACCTCATTTCAGAAAACTTGGCTCAGAGCAGATGCCGGGGGCCTCTTGGTGGGGTCACAGCAGGGGCCTCGGGGTCCTGGTTTGAGTCTTTGCTGTTGTGCTCTGATAATAGTAACGCTAAAACACTCCACAGGGTCCAAGCCTCTTCTTTGTGCCCTTTACAAAGCTCTGCCCCATGCAAGCTTGTATTTATTCTCGCTGCAGCCCTTTGCCGACTCGTCATCATACCCATTTTCTGGATGGGGAAGCTGAGGCTCAAAGAGGCCAAATGTCTTATCCAAGATCACACAAGATGTGAATTCAGCACTGCCACAGACTCCTCTTGGGGCTCTGGGGAGAACCCTCCTAAACACCTTTAGGAGGAAGGGACTGGAGCCCGCTCTCTGTCCTCTGGGTCCTCAACCTTGACTGGTCCAGCTTGTTTTGAAGAGCTACGCTGCTCTTGTTCTGCCTATGTGAACCATCCCAGGGATGGGCAAAGCCCCGACTTGGTTCCAGAGGGCATTGGGACACACTCTGTGAATTTTCTTGTCATATGCTCCTGCTCTTTTGTTTGGCAATGGATGTATATTTTATTTGTGGTGGTTTTTCCAGGGCATTCTGCCCAGATGGGGAAGACAGCCAGTCCTGAAGACAGAGGGCACTGCTATTGATTAGGGCTGGCATGTAGAGACAGGGCAGGAAGGGATGCTCTTGGTGCCCGGATTTTCTCAGAGGCCCCTGGGAAGTTATCATCATCCTAGGTGTGTGTCAGAAGGCTGCGGCTTGACCCAGTGTCCATCTTCTCCAGCAGACCAAGGTCTCCAGACTCTCTCTCTCACCCTCAGCCAGTCCATCCATGTGTTCACTTGTTCAACATCAGCTGTGTGCCAAGATGCTTACTGCAGCCCTGACCTCCGCCTTCACAGGTGTGGCGGTTTGTGGGCCACGGGCAGGTGATCTGAAGACAGACACCCAAACTCACACACACTACACACACACACACACACACACACACACACACACACACACACACACACACGTCCCCTCTGATGCAGAGTGTGAATGGTCTGATACAGGAGGAGGCAAATCGCTCCGGGAACATCAAGGATGGGAGCCCTCCTGTGTCAGATGGGGACCCAGGAAGGCTTCTCAGAGGAGGTGATAAACGAAGGAAGACAAAGGGCTTCTCGGGACTCCCCTGGTGGCCCAACCGTTGCGGCTCTGCCCTCCCAGAGCAGGAGGCCTGAGTCTGATCCCAGATCAGGGAACTAGGTTCCACATGCCGCAATTACGAGCTCACTTGCTGCAATTAGAGATCCTGCATGCAGCAATGGGGATCTCATGTGCTGCGATTAAGGCCCGCTGCAGCTGAAATTAAAAATATATATATATTAAAAAAAAAGACAAGTGCTTCTCCAAGTGCTCAGACAGAAAGGACAGCCCAGGCAGGGAGCCCTCCTGTGCAAAGTCCAATGTACCCAGCAGAAAGGAAGTTCCCGGGGTAGATGGTGGGGGTGCGAGTGNCTTCATTCCTGTGCCCCAAAGCCACTGTGGCCCCATCGTGGACCCATGACTCAGGGTCCACAGCTCTGACTTCCAGCCTGCTCTCAAACCCCACTGTGATGTGATCCCAGCCTGCCTCTCCGGCCTCGATGACTCTCAACTTCTCATCTCCTGATTGGTCACTTCTTGGTGCCTCTTCTTACCTGCACCTGTGCAAACTCAGAATGCCCTGTAGGAATGCACTCTCAGATGTGTATAAGAGACAGCTAAAAACCTCTCCCCAGGATGGGGTTACCCTGAGGGTATAGAGGTGTCTTTTATTTCTTTTGTCTTCTGAAATTCAAAAGGCCTTCATTTCTGGGCATATCCTGTTTACTCTGAAAGCAGGGGCCCCTCCTTAATGTATGTGTCTGGCCTCCCTAGTGTTTGGCAGAGGATCTGTTTCATATATATATTTAATTAAAAAAAATTTTTAACTTATTTATGTTGCTGGCTGTGCTGGGTCTTTGCTATTGCATGGGCTTTTCTCTACCTGCAGAGACGGGGGGGGGAGAGGGGGGCTGCTCTCTAGTTACGATGGCTTCTCTCTTCTCTCGCCGAGGAGCACAGGCTTCAGTCGTTGCGGCCCCCAGGCTCTGGAGCGCAGGCTCAGTAGCTGTGGCGCACAGGCTTAGCTGCTCCATGGCATATGGGATCCTCCCAGATCAGGGATGGAACCTGTGTCTCCAACATTGGCAGGTGGATTCTTCACTACTGAGCGACCAGGGAAGCCCCTACAGTCAATTTTTGACAGCACCCTGGAGCATGGGAGGGACCTTAGTTTCCCGACCAGGGATCAAAATTTCGCCCCCTGCACTGGGAGGCAGAGTCTCAACCACTGGACCACCGGGGAAGTCCTAGACCTGATATGTAAAAATGAATCAGTGCTTATTGGGTACTTACCGTGTACCTGGCATTGTGCTAAACGTTTCACAGGTGATTCCCTCCTTTGAGCAGTGCTTGGCCAGCAACAGCTCCCTGGTATTTCAAGGGCAGGAAAGAACAAGTGGGGGGTTTGGTGAGGAGAGAAGCCATAGATCAGAGTCTGGGGCCCCAGAGGGAAGGATGGGGGGTGGAGGAACACACAGGCCTGGATAAATTAGGCCGTCAAGGTTGGGAGAAGGCAGAGGACATTTGACTGGGACTGACTGGGATGGGAAGGGGGTTGGCAGGGGCAGCAAGAGATGTGGGCTGGGGAAACAGGAGTCTTTCTCCCTTCTCCACCCCCCATCTGGTTGCTGTCAATATCTGAATCCAGCCCTTCCTTCCAGCCCCACCACTCCTGCCATTGGCTGGTTTATCCCCCGCTTGGACCTCTGCAGCCTTTCTCACTGGCTCCTCGCCCCAGAATTCTCCTTCCACCACCTTTCCCTCCTGGCCAGCTGTTAGCTTCCTGTAACTTAGATTTGACTGCTTCATTCCTGTGCCCCAAAGCCACTGTGGCCCCATCGTGGACCCATGACTCAGGGTCCACAGCTCTGACTTCCAGCCTGCTCTCAAACCCCACTGTGATGTGATCCCAGCCTGCCTCTCCGGCCTCGATGACTCTCAACTTCTCATCTCCTGATTGGTCACTTCTTGGTGCCTCTTCTTACCTGCACCTGTGCAAACTCAGAATGCCCTGTAGGAATGCACTCTCTTGCCCCCTGGTCAAGGCTGACTCATCTCTTTCTTTGTAGGCTCAGCTCAAGTCGTTCCCACTCTGGAACCCCTTTCCTGATCACTTCTTTCAGAAAGCATGTATCTTTTCTTTTTTCTTTTTTTTTGGCCATGCTTTGTGGGATGCTTTGTGGGATCTTAGTTGCCACATCAGAGGTTGAAACAGGGTCCTCTGCAGTGAAAGCGCAGAGTCTTAACCACTGGACTACCAGGGAATTCTCAGAAGGCACGTATCTTAGTCAGCTTGAGCTGCCATAACAAAACACGATCGACTGGGTGGTTTAAACAACAGAAATGTATTTTGCCTAGTTCTGGGAAGTCAAGGTCAGGGCACTGGCTCATTTGGTTCCCTGGAGGGTCCTCATTCTCCTGGCTGCAGATGGGTGCCTTCTCTCTGGGGTCTTCACGTGGTAGACAGAGAGCGGGGAAGAACTCTGGTCTCTTTCTCTTCTTACAAGGAACTAATTCCACAGGGCCCCACCCTCCTGACTTTATTAAATTACCTCCCAAAGTCCTCATCTCATTGGGCTTCAGCATATGAATTTTGTGGACGACAAACATCCAGCCCACAACAGCCTGTCTGTTACAGGCAGGTCAGATTTTTCAATGCTGTCTAATTGTTTCCGGTTATTTCCTCAACTTGTGGAAGCTCCCTGAGGAGCAAACTGTGACTGGCAGTAATTGTGTGTTGATGTGCCTGGTAATAACATCTACCCATTTATTACAGGCTCCCCAAAAGTTTACATTCAAGGGTCCCGAGACTTCACCTTTCCTCTGTCCCCAAGGAACTTTCTGTGTTTAGCCCTGTTTGGGCCTCAGTAGCTTGGGTGGGCTTAATGGATTGGAAAGAAAGTTGAAAGAAACCCAGAAACCTTAGAATAACTTCCTTCAGAAAAGACAGAGTGCCCCTCCTGGCTGGATAAGATCGAAGGATAAAAGGCAGAGGGGAGAGCAAGGAGAGGTAGGCACCTGCAGGGGCTGGTTTGGTGAGGGCTTCAGGGGAGGTTGAGGCACCTTGAATGAGCTGTGGGAGATGGCAGAAGACTCAAATACATGCCACTTTGTCTCATGAATGTGTGTGCATGTGTGTGTTACATATATATATATATATATATATATACACACACACACATATTGGAGAAGGAAATGGCAACCCACTCCAGTATTCTTGCCTGGAAAATCCCATGGACAAAGGAGCCTGGCAGGCTTCAGTCCACAGGATCACAAAGAGTCGGGACTCAACTGAAGTAACTTAGCATGCATGAGGAGAGAAAGAGAGCAGAGGGGGTGACTCTGGCCCTAACCCTGGGCCTCTAACCCCAGAGCTGTATCTTCGGATGGGGCCACCATGGTCTTTGAACTCTGTGTTGGGGGAGACCAGGAGGCTCATTAGGCTGGAACGTGATTATATGTACCTATCTATGGGGTCAAAGGTAGCGCAGGTCCAGGGCTCTGTAGCCTTCCGAGTCCAGATGACAGTGTGATTCGCTGCTTGGGAGCGTGGTCGTGGGAGGCCTGAAATGGGAGGGAGTGGCAGGTATTCTGGAGGGTGTGCAGAGAAAGGGGCAGGGCGCCTTGAGGCCAGGGACAATTACCATGGCTCACTGTCTCCCTGGGCTTCACCTGCTAGCACACAGGGCCTCTTTGGTAAGGGGACAACCTTACAACTCAGAGTAACTTTGTGTGTGTGTGTCCGACTCTTTGAGACTCCATAGACTGTAGCCTGCCAGGCTCCTCTGTCCATGGGATTCTCCAGGCGAGAATACTGGAATGGG
This sequence comes from Neotragus moschatus, assembly GCA_006410615.1. Lineage (NCBI taxonomy): Eukaryota > Metazoa > Chordata > Mammalia > Artiodactyla > Bovidae > Neotragus > Neotragus moschatus. The sequence goes on from SJYA01002687.1 coordinate 4,663,372, forward strand.
TTGCCATGGTCTCCTCCAGGGGATCTTTCCGACCCAGGGATCGAACCTGCGTCTCTTATGTCTCCTGTATTGGCAGGTGGATTCTTTACCACTAGTGCCACCTGGAAAGACAGGGTTTGTTTGATTGCAGTACAGGAGGAAAACCCAGGGCTTGGAGGTCAGGAAATCTAGGTTCATGGCTCTCCAACTGGGCTCCAGGGGTGCCTTCATTGCGCTGTGTGCCTAAGTTTCTCCACCGATAGACTGGATGCAAGACTCATGTTGTTCATCTCGGAGGTGGCACGGAAGTGCCAGTGACTGGAGAGGTCGCGTCCACTGTTCACACAGGAGCTGGGTGAGGGGGTGGTCACAGTAATTCTGCAGCGAGATGAAGCCCGTGATGACCCGCGCATCACAGGCTCACCCTTGGCACTGCAGCCCCAAGAGGGTGGGAGTCCAGGGTGAGACCTCTGCAGGGACAGGAAGGGGCCCAGGCATGACTGGGATCTGGGGAAGGACAGATCCAGAAGAGGGGTCCTGGCAGATCGGGGACTGCCATCCCTGCTTTTCAGGACCCTGTGGGAGAAAGAATTCGCCCCTCCTTCTGTCAACAGAGTTGCAGCCCAGCAATGAACAATAAGAGTAATAAAAACAATAGCTTGGGACTTCCCTGGTGGTCCAGTGGCTAAGACTCTAGGCTCTCAACGCAGGGGGCCTGGGTTGGATCCCTGGTCAGGGATCTAAAGCCCACCTGCTGCAAACTATGACCCAGCACAACCAAAATAAATAGATAAAAATTAAAAAATAAAAATAATAGCTCATGTCTCAAGGGCCTGTATATCAATCTCTATTTTTAAGCACTTTACCTCATTTCTGCCTCAGAACGACCCTATGGAGAAAGAACTGTTTTAATCTCTACTTTACAGATGCAGAAACCAGAGCAGTTAAGTGACCTTCCCAAGGTCACAGAGCTTGTAAGCGGTGGAGTCATCACCCAGGCTCAGATGATCTGGGGCTTGGGCCATGCTGTCCTGTCAGGAACTAATCCTGTATCCTTTACACTTCAGAGCAGGACTCCTCAGCTAAAAGTACCTCATTTGCCCCACATATCAAGAGTAGGCAGAGGTTCGCAGCCACCTCTCCAAACAGAAGACCTAGACTTGGGCACCCCGTGGCTGCTGCTCCCTGCTTCTGTACTCTGCAGATGGTGACTGCAGCCATGAAATTGAAAGACGCTTACTCCTTGGAAGAAAAGTTATGACCAACCTAGACAGCATATTCAAAAGCAGACACATTACTTTGCCGACTAAGGTCTGTCTAGTCAAGGCTATGGTTTTTCCAGTGGTCATGTATGGATGTGAGAGTTGGACTGTGAAGAAGGCAGAGCACCGAAGAATTGATGCTTTTGAACTGTGGGTGGACATACATTTGTTGAGCATCTCTTATGTGACACATATTGTTTTGTTTGTTTTTTGATTGCACCCCATGGCTTGCAGGATCTTCATGTCCCCACCAGGGAATGAACCTGGGTCCTAGCAGCAAAAGCACCAAGTCCTAACCACTGGACTGCTGGGGAATTGCATTATGTGCCACATTTAATTTAAATCTGACCACTACATTTTGAGATTGCTCCACTTAGCAGCTGGGGAAGCTGAGTCACAGAGGGGTGAAACAAATTCCCCAAGGCCACGTGAAACAGGCTGACATGGAGCTTAGTTTGTTCTATTTTGGAGTGTATGTTCTTTCTATTCCTTCTCATTCCTCAAGTTGTAATCCACAAAGCCTCGATTCCTGCTGGGGAGGGGTGTGTGTGCGTTAATAATTATTATGTTAAAAAATGTTCCATGATCAACTCTGTTTAGGGAAGGCTGTTTTCAAAAAGTTAGAAATTATTTGCTTCAGGATTTCTCTGAGCCTTTATTACGCTGGTGTGCCTTCAGTTCAGTTCAGTTCAGTTTAGTTGCTCAGTCGTGTCTGACTCTTTGCGACCCAATGAATCGCAGCACGCCAGGCCTCCCTGTCCATCACCAACTCCTGGAGTTCACTCAGACTCACGTCTATCGAGTCAGTGATGCCATCCAGCCATCTCATCCTCTGTCGTCCCCTTCTTCTCCTGCCCCCAATCCCTCCCAGCATCAGAGTCTTCTCCAATGAGTCAACTCTTTGCATGAGGTGGCCAAAGTACTAGAGTTTCAGCTTTAGCATCATTCCGTCCAAAGAAATCCCAGGGCCGATCTCCTTCAGAATGGACTGCTTGGATCTCCTTGCAGTCCAAGGACTCTCAAGAGTCTTCTCCAACACCACAGTTCAAAAGCATCAATTCTTCAGTGCTCAGCCTTCTTCACAGTCCAACTCTCACGTCCATACATGACTACTGGAAAAACCATAGCCCTGACTAGACGGACCTTAGTCGGCAAAGTAATGTCTCTGCTTTTGAATATGCTATTTAGGTTGGTCATAACTTTTCTTCCAAGGAGTAAGCGTCTTTCAATTTCATGGCTACAATCACCATCTGCAGTGGTTTTGGAGTCCCCAAAAATAAAGTCTGACACTCTTTCCACTGTTTCCCCATCTATCTCCCATGAAGTGATGGGACCAGATGCCATGATCTTCGTTTTCTGAATGTTGAGCTTTAGGCCAACTTTTTCACTCTCCTCTTTCACTTTTATCAAGAGGCTCTTTAGTTCCTCTTCACTTTCTGCCATAAGGGTGGTGTCATCTGCATATCTGAGGTTATTGATATTTCTCCTAGCAATCTTGATTCCAGCTTGTGTTTCTTCAGGTCCAGCATTTCTCATGATGTACTCTGCATATAAGTTAAATAAGCAGGGTGTCAATATACAGCCTTGATGTACTCCTTTTCCTATTTGGAACCAGTCTGTTGTTCCATGTCCAGTTCTAACTGTTGCTTCCTGGCCTATATACAGATTTCTCAAGAGGCAGATCAGGTGGTCTGGTATTCTCATCTCTTTCAAAATTTTCCACAGTTTATTGTGATCCACACAGTCAAAGGCTTTGGCATAGTCAATAAAGCAGAAATCGATGTTTTTCTGAAACTCTCTTGCTTTCTCCATGGTGTGCCTTAGGAAGCTCTAAGAGGAGAGCAGAGTTAGTATGAACATCTTCACTGTGAGAGAGTTTCTCGGGAAGAAGCTTGGGGGAGAAGCATTCCTTGGAGCTCACTTTGGGAAGAGCTGCACTTCACCCCAAGGCTTCTCTGGTAACAACAGTGATGCCAGGAGCAGTACAATAACGGTGACACCGTGAGGGAGGTCATCGCGATCATGTCAGTGGTGTGTCAGTTGCAATGATACTTTTCTGAAGTGCAGGATTTTTTGAAGATTCTTTTGCATCTTCCCCAGTTCTAAGCACCATGATCCCTTCCTTGAACTCAGGGCAGCTCCAGTCTGTTCCTCATGCCTGGGGGGTCCATCACCCCACCCCAGTCCTGCCCCGGCTGGAGGATCCACCAGCACCCCCATGCCTGACCTGCCTGGCTCTGCTCTGTATCCCCCGACCCCACCCTATGAGTCCTGATGGGCAGGACAGGGCCCTACAAGGTGATTCTGCAGGGTGCGGACTCTTCTCCATCGCCCCAGGGTGGTGGGCTCTAAAGCCGCCCCATAGGCCACCCCTTCCCTGGGGCCCCAGAGCTTTGCAGGATGGGAGGGAGGCTTCTGGGAGGTGCGGACACTGCAGCCCCCCAGCCCTGCTGAGTGCTCAGTAAACAGCCAGTCCTGCTGTGACCCCTCCAACAGGGGGAAGGCTCCCCAGACAGAGGAGACTAGCTCTTCAGACCAGTTCTAGAGCCCTGAGGCCTCCTTCCTGCCCATCTCCCAGAACCAGTGTGTCTTGCTGTGGCCTAGGGCACAGGGCAGAAGGTAATGAGGGCACCCCCCCCCACCCCTGGTGCTTCAGGCTGTGCCTGGCTCCTCAGGGGGCCTGGTGGGAGTGCGGACATCATCTGCCCTCTTGCTGGCCTCAACTGTCCCTACCCTGACCTCCAAGCTCCCGGGGGCCAGCCGGGACATCTGTATCCATCTCGCCCCAAACTCTGGAGATTCCGACAAATTTCCTTTCATTGCTTGCAGCCATGTTATTTAAAGTAATTAACCTTAATTTATAAATTTTTATATCAAACTGCCTTTTAACTTTTAGAACTGGCAGGAGCAGCCTTATCCCTGGGCTCCTAATAGTTCTCCATTTAATCAAAATTCATCCATCAGGTTCCAGTGTTAAATCATCTTTTAATTGGGAGTTACATTCTGGTTAATAGTTTTATAATTCGCCTCCTCTAATAGTTTTTACCACAGGGATCTCTACTCCATTTTTCCTCACTCTATTATTGAGGGCGTGCGGTTCTGCGGGGACGGCTTTGCTGGGCCCCGCCTCTCTGGCCTCTGCTGGTCGTCGCCTCTTTTGTTCTTGGTGGTCGGTCTCATTAATTCCCGAGAAGAGTTGTCTCTGCTGCATGTTACTAGGGCAGAGCTCCTCTCCTTGCTTCTGCAGGCTTCGGAGCTGTGGCCAGTGCCCGCTTCTCTCCAAGAGGAAGTCACAGCAACAGAAAGAGAGAGAGGGAGAGAGATGGAGATAGAAACAGAGAGAGAGTGGAGAGAAAGGAAGGTTCTGGAAGCCCATAGGTCAGGCTCACAGCAGACGGGGAGAGAGAAGCAGACGAGTTAGGAAGTAGATGGAGACCCAAGACTGGCTCTTCCCTGGCTCCCGCCCACCACCCATCACTCACGCCCCCTTCCACCCGGAAGTTAAAGTTGGGGGAAGGGAAGTGCCCCCCGCCCCCCCCCCCCACCATTC